>QLPI01007207.1:1013-14331 GCA_003314275.1 Chroogomphus rutilus | reverse complement strand
GAGGGTTGCCCTTACAAAAACATTATAATATTTTTTTTGTAGTCCAGATGAGACTGATTTAAGTTGGATTATTCCTTGGAGGAGAGGTTTGGACTCCTACATATTGAACCAATTGGAAAGTGACCAGAATAACAAGGGATCATCCCCTGTTCCCTAACACATAGGTGTTGTAAACCTATGAAGGGAGATTTTTCAGAATATACATGGAGGATGGTGCCGACATAGAAGAACATGTTAGAAAATTATGAGGCCTACAGCAGCAATTGAACTTGAGGGGTCAACTAATTACAGATAGTGATTTTACTAATATGCTATTGACCTCATTTCCAGACTCATGATCAGCATTTATTACAGCTGTAAATGCAGGAGGACTACTGTTAGGTAAACCCCTGTAGCTTTTGTAGATTATCCCACAGAGCTGATAAGGGAGAAATCCTGACAAGGGGGGAAATTCTAAGTGTTTAGATACTCCCCCCTATGTACACAAGAAGGAGGGACCTCATCTGACATGGGGGAAATCCTAAGAGGAAATCTTATAGTCCCTTGTCAGTGAGTCCATACTCTATATACCCTTTGCCCATGCCTTGCTTCTTCAACATCCCTTACCTTCCAATTGGGCCCTAAGATATGCAAAGCCAAACCCCCAGTAGCTGGCTGCATTGTCAGTATCTTGGCTCAGCATCGTGTGGGACCATGGTTGGCTTGCCTGACTTAAGGAGAGTGCATCTCATGTGCATCCCTTCCTTGGCCCATCAGTCCCCTCAGTCCATGCCCTTCCACTCTCTGCTCTTTGGTTTTGGTTTAGTCTGAGAAACAGGTCATCCCCTGACAATTGCCTGTAATATCAGATATGTTACTAGTATGAATCTTAGATGAAGATTGTGCCTGGAAGGCTGGATCCTCTTGGAAGATAGCACAAAGTGCAATGACATTATCAGAAGCTGAATACCAGTGCTACTAAAGGCACATGCTGGAATTGTGGCAAGAAAGGACATTACCAAAGGGATTGCTGGGCAAAAGGGAGAGGAAAGGAAGGACAGACCCCCAAATAATTCAAAGAGAAAAAGAATGCTCAAAATAATGAAACAGCCCAAAAAGCCAGTGAACAAGATTATTTTGCATTAACAGCCAATGATGTGACTTATCTATCTATTACTGCAGCAGATTGGCTAGCAGACTCAGCAGCTAGCACACATATAGCCCAATGCCATGAAGACTTCATCAATTATATAACTGATCCCTTAAACATCAAAGGGATAACCTCTGGAGCCAATCTAAAAATACATAGATGTGGTACCATTAGGATAGAATTCAAAACCAATAAAAAACTTATTATATTCAACTACACAATGTCAAACATGCCCCTGATGCTTCCAATAACTTAATAAGTATTGGTGTTAAGTACATGTTACTGAGCATTGGTTTACTCAGTCATACCAACCAAACACTAAATGTCTAATTCCATGCACAGGTCACCAAGTCATTTACAAGTCACTTACTATGTTGGTCTTAGCTTGGTACATTCATCTTTCATGTTTTCCTTTATTCATCTTCCATTATTCCCACCTCACTTATTGGTTTATACCCTGTTCCATTTTACCTCAGGATATTCTTATTGTTTTATTTTCAGTCTTATTCCATTGTTCTATTTTTGGTTATGTCTATTGTTCTATTCTTGGATATGCTTCCACATGCTTTCCATACCTTATCCCCTTTTGCATACCTTGTGCTAGCCTGTTCCACATCTTCCACCTCCAGTTCTTAGACTATATAAAGTAGCCTATGGATGTAGATAATTCTTCATTCTGAATATCGACATTGCAACCCCCATTCCTTCTGTCCTTATGTCCTTACTTAGGCTGACACCCTTGGCATCCTCCTCAGTTATTCTTCTTTCTGAAATCAGTGGCTACATGGAAGGTAGTGTGCAATGCACAAGTACATTGAAGCCAGCCACATCCACTTGGTCTATTGGACTTGGCTGTCAAGTACACGTACCGAGACCCATTTATTCGGCACTGCCGACCAAGCAGCCATCCTATGTCCACATCCAAGTGTCCACACCGCATGCATATCACTTGGTACACTGGTCCTGGCTTGGCACATCCACCATCCACACTCCTTGTCCTCACCCCTCACATACTCTACGCCACTCACCATCCATTAATCCCACCACACCTACTCCTCACCCTTCGATCCACCTCACCTCAGGACTTCCTGTCCTTGTATTATCCTCAGCCATGGCTCTATTGTTTTATAATCGGCCACTCCCTATTGTCCTATCCTTGGTCACATTTCTATTATTCTACCCTTTATTGTTCTATCCCCGTTTTGCATTCCTTCATTCTAATTTTACTCTTTGTGGACAATAACCACATGCTCTGCATACCTTGTTGTCTCACATTCCTTATTCCACATGTCGCTCCTTGAACCTATATAAGTAGGGCATGCATGTACATATTTCCTCATTCTGGGTATCAACTAGGCTTAGGCCCTTCTACCTTCTTCTCCTCTGTTAAGTCCTCAACTTGGGCCAGCATCATTGGCATCCTCCCAAGTACCCTATCTGTTGAAAATCAGTGGCACGCATGGAAGAGTAGGGCACAATGCACGAGTATGTTGAAGCCAAAGCCACTACTCGTGGCCTGTAGGACTTGGCTGCTCCCGTCCGACATCTCGGCAGTCCTGAAGTTTGTCAGTACCCGTGGCTTGACATTGGCTGATACCCCACCAGTAACGTAAAGTTCGTACTTTTGCATTAGTACTTGGCCTATGCAACCTTGGCACTTCCAGTGCTTAACAATTGGGCACCTCACTGATAACAGGCATTCAGCTATCTGTACAGCCACTGGCATTGAATTCAAGTCCAAAAATGGAATGATCTTTGGAAAGGGCCAAAAGATTAGTAGAATGTACAAGATTCAGGCCTGCACTAAGAGAATGGCTCAGGCACAGGACTTTGCAGCCACTGCCAAAGAAAACAGCTGGGACAAATGGCACAGGATATGAGGGTATATCAACATAGGAGTAATAAAAACCCTCAAAAACAATAATATGGTCAAAGGACTCATTATAGATGAAAGCAAGCAACCAACACAATGCAAAGCATGCATACAAGGCAAACAGCATGTTGAACCATATACAAAAATGGCCAAGGACAAGACAGCCAAAATAGGAGATCTTACATTATCAGACATTTGGGGGCCAGCTCAAATAGAAGGACCAAACCATGAGCAATACTTTTATTTGTTCACTGACACACATAGTAGATATTCAACTATCTACTTTAGGTATACTAAAAATGAAGCCCTCAAACATGTTCAATATTACAAAGCATTTATTGAGACACAAACTGGTTATAGCCTCAACAAATTTTGATTGGACAATGGAGGAGCATACACTAATAAGGAATTAAAACTCCAAAAATGAGATAATAATGGAAACAACAGTGTCACACTTGCCGGCTCAAAACAGAATTGCTGAACGATTAAATAAGACCCTATGTTAAATCTGCATGTCAGGTGCTTAGCTAGATACTTCCGGAAGGGTTTCTGGAGGCTTCCGAAGTTTCCAAGGGGGGTTTGGTACTCTGGAGGTGGAGGGACTAGAGGTCATGGGTTCACAGGCAGAAACAGAAAGGACGGAAAGACAGGAAGCACCGAGGGCTTAGGACTGTTTGCAGTATTAGGTCATACAACTAGTCATTTGAGTTGTTTGAGGTCGCAGGGACTTGGCTTCAACTTATGTGTTGCACCCTCCTCAATCGTCTGTCCCTAATTTTGGAAAGTCGGAAAGTTTACCAGAACTGAATCGGAAACTATGACACAGAATTAAGTCGATATTCATACTGGTGAATAGTCCAGTTGACTGGGGGCTTGTATATATGTAACTAATCCTTGTACTATCTTTTTGCCAAGTAAAGACAAGGGGAGAAAGGAATACAAGGGGCTAATAGAGAATGAAGAACAAGGGAGTGAGGTACGCGATGATCCTGCATGTCATTTATCAAAGGAGCAGAACCTAGATCTTGGAATCACAGGGGTTTGGGATTACAGACTTTGGGTTGATGCAATGGATTTGTGGAAAGCAATTGTTTCAGGCTTTAAATGGTCGGAAAGTCCCGGAAAAGGTGTGGGTGGTTGTGGGGACTAATATGGATTTGTTAGGGGCATGGGCCATAACTATAAGGGCAACCCTTCAGTGTTGACTAGAGGTATCTCACAGAAGAGCTAAGCAGGGGGAATCCGAAGTTTAATTATGACTACTACCTAAGTACATGTAGGGCTCTCACCTAAGCAGGGGGAATCTGAAGAGGAAAGTTTAAGGATCCCACTGCTGGTGAATTTCTTTTATATCCTTTATGTAAGTGGTCTGTGCACTAGCTTATAAATCAACACATCGGAGTCTGTAGAGCCGACTTCCTGGTACTAAGTCTGAGGCTTGGGTGCTTATTCTGGGTTCCAGTCATCATGCTAAGATCATTCCTATCTGTCAAGACCTTGATACCGAGCTCTGGTACACTTGGTAATACCGACCGACCATCTGTCCTCTACTCATATTATTCTCACTATCATATGGGCTCGGCTTGGTACATCCGGTACACTGTCTAGGCTTCTTCTTCTATCCTATCCGTCTTGTCCTTTACTATCCTTCCATCCCTTCACCCGTTCCCCTGAACATATGACGGCCACTCATTATCCTGACCACTGCCTATTGTTTTATCTTCGGTCGTCCTCTATTGTTCTATTCTCACCCACCACTTCATTATCTTATTCTCAGCCATACTCCATTATTCTAATCTCGCTTACATTCCTTATTCTATTTCTAATCACTGTGGACAATGCCTCCATGTGGTTTTTCATATCTTATTGTTTTCCATTCCTTATGCCACCCTTTTCCACATCTTGCTTCTTAACCTATATAAGTAGCGGGATGTATGTAGATAGTTCCTCACTCAGAATATCAAATCGGTTTGCACCCCATTGCCCGTCTTCCTCATCTAAGTCCTTCGTTCAAGCCGATGCCCTCGGCACCCTCACGAGACTTCTTACTGTCTAAATTAGTGGCACGCATGGAACAGCAGGGTGCAACGTATGAGCACGTTGAAGCCTAGCCACTCCAAAACAGTTTGTAGGACTTAACCGATATTTCGGCATTACCAAATCCTAACACTATCTAGTGATTGGCACGGGTAACCCCCGGGTATTTTGTGCCTACCCGTACCCGTACCCGAGAATACCCGTACCCTTAGCAACAGGTAGTGGGTTATTGCGGGTATGGGTATGGGTACCTGCGGGTTTACCGGGTATTGCTGTTACCCGTGACCCACAACGGGTATTGCTCTTACCCGCAGGTTCAGGACAGAGCTGATTGCCCCTGAGGCCGGCAGAATCAGTGAGGTATGCGCCGTACGCATCGTATGTGCTGTATGCGCCATACACGTCGTATGCCCCATATGCGCCATACGTGTGGTACGCGCCGTATGCGCCGTACGAGTCGTATGAGTCGTACACACCATATGTGCCGTACACGTCGTACGCCCCATACGTGTCGTCGGCGCATACATGTCGTACGCACCATATGCATCGTACGCCCCATACACGTCGTACGCCCCATACACGTTGTACGCCCCATACGCGTCGTATGCCCCATACACGTCGTACGCCCCATACGCGTTGTACGCGTTGTACGCGCCGTACGTGTATGAACGCGCTGTATGCGTCGTACACGTCGTACGCCTGGAGTATGAACTGGCAACCTGGGGCTAGAAGAGCCCTATTTTCAGTGAGTTGGGTTTCTAGAGCCCGCATGAAACCGTGGTCAGGTTGCGTAATCAAATTTTCTTGATTCCTAGTAAGAACCCGTGCTGGCTACATCATTTGGACATTGAAATTCAGCGCTAAATATGCTTATATAACCGAGGTGCAGCGCTAACCTTGGTTATATAAGCGTACCCGCCTGCGGGTACGGGTTTGGGCCGGGTTGGAAATCCTGACCCTGACCCTTACCCGCGCTACCCGTACCCGCTACCCGCGCGGGTTTCCAATACCCGCACCAATCACTAACACTATCTCCTGCTCGGTGGTCCCTCAGACCTGGGTCTCCTGGCCTCAGAGTTGGGGGGAGTCTGAGATAGGGCCTCGGAGTTGGGAGGAGTCCAAGATAGGGCTTTGGACTTGGATCAGGACTCGGAGGGGGTCATCCTCTGATATCGGTGGTCTTTTGGACTCTGGTCTCTCATCCTCGGAGTTTAGGTGGAGTCCGAGATAGGACCTCGGACTTGTCATCAGGACTTGGAGAGGGTCGTCCCCTGACAATAACACCCTACTTTAACATATGAGGGCAATGATCTATGCCAAGAACTTACCAAAAGTTCTATAGCCAGAAGCAATTACATACAGATGCTATATTAAAAATATATCACCAACTCATGCACTTTATACAAATATAACACCTTATCAAGCATTTTTTGGAATGAAACCAAACATATCAAGACTAGAGGAATTTGGTACTAAATGCTAGGTGATGGTGCCAGATCAAAACCTACAGAAATTGAACCCAAAGGCTGAAGAACATATATTTACAGGAATAGCACAAACAGCTAAAGCCTGGAAATTCTATAACAAACATAGCTGACATATTCAAACATCAAAAAATATTACCTTTGATGAAACAGATACAAAACTATGTACAATCCCTGGAGAAGATGAAGATGAAGATGAAATTCCAGTAAAGGAAACTACAAGGACATCATTTGAGGGGGAGAAAACTATCCAGAAACAAACCAGCAAACAACAAACAGCTACACAGAATAGATCCTTTGCTATAATCTCCAGCACACACTCAACTCCCACACCAGAATCCATACCTGAAATTTGACAAAGTTCTTGAATAAACTATAGACGAGACTAATGATTAATGAACAATCCAAATCTGGGAACCCTGGAGTGTGATTGAGCCTATGTAGCAAACAATGTCATCATAGAGCCAGAGAGCTACCTGGACACTATAGCATGGAAAGTTGCCCCCATGTGGAAAAATGCTATGGACTCAGAAATGGCATTACATAAAGAAATAAAAACATGGGAACTAGTTGATCTGCCACTGGACCATACTGCAATTGGTTGCAGATGGATATATGCAGTCAAAACAAACCCAGATGGAACATTCAATAAAGCCAAAGCAAGGATTGTTGCTCAAGGATTTACACAGAGACCTGGAATGGACTACTATGAAGTCACATCACCAGTAGTGAAGTTTGATTCACTCAGAACTTTACTAGCTGTAGCCAACTCACTGAATTGGGAAATCCATATGATGGATGTTGTTGGCACATTTATCAACTCAAAGCTAGAAGAAGAAATATACATGTGACAAGTTGATGGATATGATGATGGATCTGGATGCATACTAAAATTATGATAAGCACTCTATGGTCTTAAACAAGCTGGATGGGCCTAGTATATCAAATTCAGAGGTGCAATGATCGATCTTGGCTATATTCAAAGCATGGCCAATGAATGCATATATATCAAAATTCTACAACTTATTCTCATTCGAGGTCACAAGCAACTGCCGAGCCGACCACACCATCTCATGTGGATAGAATCTGCTTGAGTACTCCAACATCCAGTCACATTATCACGCTCTCAATCTGATTCTCTCCCTTTATAAACCGAAGAATATTTTTTTGCGTCACATGCCATCCATCATATAAAGGAGAGTATTGTTACTTGTGCATTCTCAGAGCCTCTACGTTATCGGTAGTATGCATCCTGGGGCGCACCATTCTATATATTCTCCGCATCTCCACGAGTTTCATCCCTAAAGAATCATATTCCTCTCACAACCCCTCACTCCTTCCTTTCTCCCATGTCCGTTTCCAAGGCCCCCACAAACGTCGGCTCGATCACCGTCCACTTTGGCGGAGAAACGACACCTTCTGCTCCTCCGCAGCTCACCCTTGAGCAAGAGCGGAGGCTATACCGAAAGCTTGATCTGCGTCTCTTGCCAATGTTGACTCTCATGTATCTCATGTCATCTATGGATCACGGTATGTTTAGAACTTTTCTGTTTTCTGTTGCACATCCAGATAATCGTTCACTCAAGAAACATCGGGAACGCCGCAATCGAGGGTCTAAAGACCCAGCTTAACCTTGTGGGATTCAGTTTAATATCGCTTTGGTGGGTGTCTGCCTTCGCCTTCAATAAGCCTTTAATTAGCGTTGCAGACGATGTTTTTCGTTGTAAGGAGACTCCAGAACTTAGCCGCCCAGGACTCATACTTTACTATAGCCATATTGTTTGTGTGAAATACCTGCAAAGTAGGTCTTACCTCTCCTTCATTACACACTCATCCTACCTCGCGAATATCGAAGCCTCTTAATCAAAAAGTTTCGGCCATCACGGTGAATAGGGGACGGAGACTCACACATGAGGGGATTTGTCAATGATAAACAACGGGCTGGAGTTGGAAGGAATACCCTCGATGTTGGGGTGTGTAGTAATTCAGTAAACGGTGACAACTGGTTGGGGATATGGCATAGCCGGATGGGGTGAGGGCAGATATCAAAGAGGCAGATGATGGAATGAGAGAGTGAGATTTGGAGGATGGTTGGAATAGATAGAGATGTGAATGTATATGATTTAAATGGTGGATCCGTTGAATGTTCCTTTTTTGGCATGGCCTCTGATGTTTTCCACAACGGTGAAAAAATCAGGAGATTATATTAGACAAAACAAACCAAAACTACTAGCTAGATAGTAATAGTACCGTGCGTTGTCCCTCCCAATAATTGTACCCCTTCCCTGTTATGTTCTTCTCTTCAGTCCATTCAACATGGACTCTGGTGGGAAAGATACAGCAGGTTGTGTCCAAACAGATCGCAATACCAGGACTGTCGAATATGTCATTATCTCGATTTGGTCAATCGACATACTATATATGGCTCTATTTATGGTCCATAACGGCTGGTGACTTCGTCCCGCGCGCCGAGTACCGGGACGCCGGAGGAAACTAACCGGCATCGTCCTCATTATCTTCATTACTCAGACACGTTCAAGATTCGGGAGAGTTGCAAGATGATAGAGTGTGGGGGTGGATCATTGAGCATGGTGGTTCCCTGGATGTTTGTGTTGGAATAGTTTGACCGGCATCTGTACATTGGTTGCCATGTCACGTTAGTCACAGATGATTTGTAATTCCTCATCTGTTTGTTTGCAACGAGCCATTACCTCCGCTCAAGTCAAACAGTTGCTCTGTCCGCGGTCCTTGCTCAGCACCACAGAAATTCAACAGTTTGAAGATGACGTGCATGTCCCGTGGTCTTTGACGCTGATTTACATGAGTAGGCGTCTGGAGGTTAGAGGTAAACCAAGAGTACCTGGATTAAATAAACAGTACGGAAAGACCTTGATTACCGTGATGGGGCAATAACGACGCGATGGTTTGCAGGTCTACAACTTATTCTTATTCGAGGTCACGAGCAACTGCCGAGTCGACCACACCATTCCATGTGAATAGAATCTGCTTGAGAGCTCCAATGTCCAGTCAAATTATAACGCTCTCAATATCATTCTCGCCCTTCATATAACGAAGAATATGCTATTGCGTCGCATGCCATCCTTCCTATAAAGGAGAGTATTGCTACTTGTGCATTCTCAGTGCTTCTACATCATAGGTATCGGTAGTATGCAACATGACGCGCGCAGCTCTATATATTCTTCACATACCCACTATTTTAATCCCTAAAGCTAAAGAATCACACATCCCTCCTCACAACCCCTCACTCCTTCCTTTCTAACCATGTCAGTTTCCAAGGCGCCCACAACAAACGTCGGCTCAATCACCGTCCACTTTGGCGGCGAAACGACACTTTCTGCTCCTCCGCACCTGACCCGCGAGCAAGAGCCGAGGCTATACCGCAAGATTGATCTGCGTCTCGTGCCAATGTTGACTCTTATGTATCTCATGTCATCTATGGATCGCGGCATGTTTAGAACACTTCTGTTTTTCTGCTGCACATCCAGACAATCGTGCTGCTGTGGGTCCAGTGACTTCGTCCCTCGCACCGAGTACCGGGACGCCGGAGCACGCTAACCCGCATCGTCAACATATGTTCATTACTCGGACACGTTCAAGATTCGGGAGAATTGCAAGATGATAGAGTATGGGGGTGGATCATTGAGCATGGTGGTTCCCTGGAGGTTTGAAGATGATGTCCATGTCTCGTGGTCTTTGACCCTGATTTATATGAGGAGGCGTCTGGGGGTAAGAGGTGAACAAGAGTACCTGGATTGAACTGTGCGGAAAGACCTTGATTATCGTGATGGGGCAATAACGACGCGATGGTTTCAGGTCTACAAATTATTATCATTCGAGGTCACGAGCAATTGCCAAGGCGACCACACCATTCCATGTGAATAGAATCTGCTTGAGAGCTCCAACGTCCAGGCTTATTATAACGCTCTCAATACGATTCTCCCCCTTCATACAACGAAGAATATTCTATTGCGTCACATGCCATCCTTCCTATAAAGGAGAGTATTGCTACTTGTGCATTCTCAGTGCTTCTAAATTATCGGTAGTATGCAGCCTAAGGCGCGCCGTTCTATATATTCTTCACATCCCCACAATCTTAATCCTTAAACAATCACATTTCTCCTCACAACCCCACACTCCTTCCTTCTACCATGTCAGTTTCCAAAGCCCCCACAAACGTTGGCTCAATCACCGTCCACTTGGGCGGTGAAACGACACTTTCCGCTCCTCCGCAGCTCACCCTCGAGCAAGAGCGGAGGCTATACCGAAAGATTGATCTGCGTCTCTTGCCAATGTTGACTCTCATGTATCTCATGTCATCTATGGATCGCGGTATGTTTAGAACTTTTCTGTTTTTCTGCTGCACATCCAGATAATCGTTCACTCAGGAAACATCGGGAACGCCGCAATCGAGGGTCTAAAGACCCAGCTCAACCTTGTGGGGAATCAGTTTAATATCGCTTTGGTGGGTGTCTGCCTTCGCCTTCAATAAGCCTTTTAATTAGCGTTGCAGACGATGTTTTTCGTTGTAAGGAGACTCCGAAACGTTAGCCTCCCAGGACTCATGCGTTACTATAGCCGTATTGTTTGTGTGAAATACCTGCAAAGTAGGTCTTACCTCTCCTTCATTACACACACTCATCCTACCTCGCCAATATCAAAGCCTCTTAATCAAGAAGTTTCGGCCATCACGGTGAATACCATGGGCAATCGTTGTTAGCTTCTCTGACCCTATACTTCCTACCTCCAGCTGGCTGCCTGGAATAACGGTGGTATGGGGCATCGTGATGACACTCATGGGTCTCGTCAAAACGTATGTCTCTTCTCTCAGAGTTATTATGTCGTACTGACTCAGCCCAGCTATCCCCAACTTGTCGTGGCACGTGTCTGTCTTGGCATCGCCGAAGCAGGTCTCTTTCCTGGGGTGGTGTACTAGTGTGTCCTCATTCCACCCTCGCTAACATTGCGCAGCCTCGTCTGACCACACCTGCCTGCGGTTAACAGCCTAACACTGTGGTATCCCCGCCACGCCCTGCAGCTACGTATCGGGCTCTTCTTCAGCGGTGCGAGTCTCGCGTACGGATTCTCTGGCTTGCTTGCGTTCGCCATTGGGTTTATGGACGGGATCCAGGGGTTAGAGGGGTGGAGCTGGATTTTTGTAAGCCGCGACTTTTTGTTGCGTCCGGTGCCATTCCCTGTTGACTAGACGGGGTAGATTTTGGAGGGCCTTGCAACAGTTGCGGTGGGGATTCTTGCGGTGTTTGTGTTGGTTGATTATCCTTCCACGGCGACCTTCCTTTCATCTGAGGAACGCCAGTTCATTTCGTGGAAACAGAGTGAATTTTCTCATCCCCACTTCTTGTTTTGAAAATTTCCGCTGACCTATACGGAAAGACTATGGCAACTCCAGTGTTGGTGAGCAAGAGGAATTCGCTTTGCGTTATGTCTTGGCCGCGTTCTTTGACTGGCAGGTGTGTACGTTCCTCGTGTTCCTAGAATATTCCTGCAAACTTGTCTCTCAGATTTGGCTCCATCTCATCGTTTACGTGTCCATTGCTGCACCCGGTAAGTCCACCCCTCACATTTTATCTGCCACCTTCTAAGATGAAGAAAGTGTCTGGAATGGTTTTGTTCTTGCCGTGAGTCGTTTGGAACCACTGTCCTTTACGATTTCGTGATATTGATGATTTACGTTGGGAAGTTCAATCATACTGGGATTTGGGTACTCTATACCAGTAACCCAGTTGTTAACCATCCCTGCGTATGTTTTTGGAAGTACGCAGTCATCTTTTCAGGTTTCCCCTTTATTATGATTAACCATTTTAAAAAAAATAGCGATAATGGTCCTACTTTTTGCCTACTACTCGGACAAGTTGCGCATGCGCTCTCCCTTCATCCTCGCGGAGCTCCTGCAGCTTATCATCGGATTCGCAATCCAAATCAGCGGTGCGCCGATGTTGGTAAAATACTTCGGGACGTATTTGTGTGTTTCAGGGGGATTTTCGGCCGTACCGGGTGTCGTTGCATGGTGAGCACTGTTTATTGTTTCACAGATCTGTGCAAGACAGCACACCCAAATTTTTTTTTATTCTTGCATGAAAGGCTGGGAAACAACCTTTCAGGAAAGTGTAAACGCGGCGTGGGGATAGCGATGCACATTGGGATAGGGAATTTTTCATTATTGATTTCATCGAATGTCTACCGTACACAGGATGCTCCGCGGTATTTGCTCGGAAGTGCGTACATGTTTTTGCCTTAGAAAAAATTCAACCCCTGTCAATAACTTTGATATTGGCTCGTTTTCAGATAGCATTGAACTCATGCTCATCGGCACTGGATTTTTATCAACGTCATTCCTCGTCTTCCTGTATAGGCACATTAACTCACGGCGCGACATGGAAGAAGCCCGCGACAATGAGAAAGGGGGCCATGGACACTCTGAAAGTGAGCTGCGTGAGCTGGGAGATCGTGCTCCGGATTTCCGGTATACGCTATAACGAGAAGAAGAACCCTTGTAACAGTTTGATTAAACAGAGAGTATTGGTTACCCATCATTATTAGGGTGCGATAAACCTTTTTTACCTTTCTTATAATATAAGCACCTTAAGAGATAACTATTCCCACGGCTAATATGACACCCATGCTGCGACAGTTTTTACAGTCGTACTCGGTGCATTGTCTCGCCCGTCATGCCCTTGGACCGCTGTCTTATCCCAAGACGTGATGTGATCTAAGCACTGAGGGGTTGTGAGAAAGGGTGAGATGTGGGGAGATAGA
>QLPI01007203.1:0-39656 GCA_003314275.1 Chroogomphus rutilus | reverse complement strand
ATGCAGGGAGATTTGAATGCTGCCGGTGAACCAGCGGTAGGATCCCTTTGTGGCAAGAGACACAGATCCATAGATGCAATCATCTAAAAAGGGTGCTAGATTTAGAACTGTGTTACCAACCATCTTAGATGGCTGGGCATCTGCATGTAAGACTGTTTATGTTCTGGTAAATGTTTATAGTATTTTACCTTTGGGGCAAGCATGTAGCTTATGGTGTACCATAAGCACCTAGTACTTTGATTGATTCTCTCTCTCTTGCATTCATTTCCTTGAGTCCATAGGATCCTCTAGATAATTGCTTTCCATTCCTGAACTCTTACGGGTCCCAAACTCAACTGTGACCTTCACAATAAAGAATTACTGGCAATTTTTGAAGCTTTCAAACATTGGTTGCACTATTTGGAAGGCTCAGCTGAACCAATAGATGTTGTCACAGGTCACAACAATCTTGAGTACTTTTCTACCACTAAAGTATTGACCTGTCAGCAGGCACAATGGTAAGAATACCTCTCTCAATTCAAGCTCATCATTTATTTCCATCACAGGAAACTTGGCAATAAGCCTGACACTTTAACTAGATAATGGGATATCTACTTTAAAGAGGGAGGTAGTGACTATTGTACCATCAACCTACAGAACCTTTGAAAGCTATTTGCATCATGGATAAGAACTTTGCAGCCCCATTGATAGAGACCTCACAAGTGGTATATTGTTCCTGTCAGTATTTAGAGAGGGGTCTTATTATTATCCAAATTTGTATGCATCAAAAGTGTTACTCTTGCGAGTTAGGAGGTAGATGGACATCATTCAAGTGTGATTATCAGTGAAGGTGACATAGATTTCTAAATATATCCTTAAGTCCGACTCTCTACATGAAATGCACTTGTCTGTGCTCCCAACCCTGTATCTCCTCCTTCATCTCCTCCTATCCTTTATCCCCTCCTTCTCTCATCTCGACAGATGTAGGTTTGGTTATTGGGGAATTGTTAAGTACATGACACCAAGGCTTGGTTCACTTGGTCATATCAGCCAAACGATCTCTACTGTTTAATCCCACACACCAGTGACAAGTCATTTCTTCACTAATACAGTATATAGTCTCGGCGTGTTGAATAAGGTAGAAGACAAATGGTTTCCGCTATAGTCACGTGATCTGACAATGTCACGGTCACAGTGCAAAAATTTTCATTGTCAAAAAAATTTGAAAAAAATTGTATTCTGCTATAGAAGATGGCAATTGTTTTGGAAAAAATGATTGTACTACACTATACAATATGACCCTTGTTGTCAGGAGTCGGATACTGACGGACTTTGGTACTGCCGAGGGGTGTTGTTGAAAGGTCGGGCGGACTATGGCCAAGTCCTGCAGGCCAAGAGTAGTGGCGTTGGCTTCAACGTACTCGTGTATTGCACCCTACTTGCCGTGTGTGCCACTGTATTTGCAACAGACAGATACTCAGGGGGATGCTGAAGATGCCGGCCCAAGTCGAGGACTTAACAGCAGAGAAGAAGGTAGAAGGGCCTAAGCCTAGTCGATACCCAGAATGAGGAAGTATGTACATCCATGTCCTACTTATATAGGTTAAGAAGCGACATGTGGAATAAGGAATGTGGGACAACAAGGTATGCAGAGCATGCGGCTATTGTCCACAACGAACAAAATTAGAATAAGAAATGTAAAGCGGGGATAGAACAATAAAGGACAGGATAATAGGATCGTGATTCGAGATGGGACAATAGGGAGTGGCTGAGTATAAAACAATGACTGTAACCGCGGATAATACAAGGGGTAGGAAGTACCGAGGTGGGGTAGATTCGAGAAACGTGCGGATGGTATGATGGATGTGCTGAACCGAGAACATGGTATCAAGTGACGTGCATGTGGCGTGGACACTTGTACGTGGATGTAGGATGGTTGCTCGGTTGGCACTGGCAAATATCTGGGACCTTGGTACGTGGACTTGACACTTGTCTAACTCGGCTAGAATAGTATCTGACATGTTGCCAGATCCTTGTGCAAAATGGTGGATATGATACTTGAGTCATGTGACCTTAGTGGAATCCATATGTCATCTACCTTTTCTGTGGGAATGTATTTCTATATATGGAATATTTCCTTATATGGGTGCTTATGTCAGCGCAAAAAATTTGTGACCAGAAAATTTTCACAGTGTCAGATTGCTTAAAAAAATGTGATTATGAATTTTAGGAAGACCTTTGAAAGTTTGGATATACTACATTTGCAATAGGGATTTTTTTCAAAAAGTAAAACCAAGACCATATACAGTATAGTAGACCTCCTTGATACAGATTTCAGTCAAGCTCAATTTTAGCTCAAAATTTTGTAGATTAAATTTAAAAAAATATATATTACAGCTAAGAAGTGTCTTGACAACATTTTTGCTCTATATTATAGGGTTGAAAAAGCATTTGTTGTGGCAGAGTAAATTATTTTGTGGAACAGGTCAAAATGTCACAGGTATAGGTCCTTGATACAAGTGTGACACCTAATTCTCCGTGCACAGAATTTGCGGCCCATTGTGATTAGTCATCCATTTCTTTGTGTTACTAGTGTGTTGCATGTCACGCTTTGGTAGCCCCAATATCTTTGTGGTCAGATTAAGGTCAAGTTAGGTCAAATCCCACTCGGAGTTTTTGTAATTAGCAATAGGAGATGCATAGCTTCCCTAATGTGAACACCTTATGACAAAATCTCTCAGAAAAGTTGAGCAATCACTGATTTAAGATTGTATGTTATCAAAATTGAGAAATTTTAGATGAAAATAAATTTCTCCTGAATGCAATTCTTCTCCCTCCCTTGTGTGAGTTGGCTTAAATGTTGCTTATATATAGTAGATTCTTTGTGCAAAACCCTGTATTAATGGAATCAGAATTGACCTTGGAAAATCATTTTGTATCAAGGAGGTCTACTATACTGTACATATAGTTCTATGCCATTGATCTGTGGTCTCAGAATAATTTTTTTGTCAATGTTGCCAGATCCTTGTTGTTATGGCCCATGCCACTAATCAACCCACATTAAACCCCACAACCACCCACACCATTTCCGGGACCTTTCTGACCGCTCAAAGCCTGAATAACCACTTTCCAAATTCCAATGTATCAATCCGAGGTTCCATGTTTCTGAACCTCTGAAGATTCCAAAGCCAAGGTTCTGCTCCTTTGATAAATGATGCGCAGGATCATCGTGTACCTCACTCCCTTGTTTTTTGTTCTGTATTGCCCCTTGTTGTTAAGGATTTGACATTCAGCCCAAACATCTCTTCTTCTGATCACTGGCAACCAGGACCTGATGGTATTGGAGAGAGGGTATGGATTCTATGCATTATCATCCCTGATATCTTCCTTTGACCGGAGTTTGAATTTGCCATTGTATTTTGCAGTTGTGTGACTCTGTGACCTCAGCTCTTTTCCAAGAGACTGAGGTATGAGTTCAAGTTTATTCTTATATTTCATACAATTGTTGACCATTCTTTTAGATAGTATTTCAGGTAGCTAATTACTTCTAATATGAGCTCTTTTCCAAGAGACTGAGATAGTATTTCAGTCCCTATATTTTAACAGGTTATAGGCCCCAGTGATGCTGGGAATTGACCAAGGACACCTGGAACTGAGCCACGGGTGGCACCCGTTGATCACAGCCAAGCTGCAGTCAATTGGGATGCAAGACATAAAGAACCAATAGACAGACGGCAAGTGTACTTGCGGGTGGCGTCCGCTCACGAAAATCAGCCACGACACACACAGGTACTGTACAGTACAAAGACAAAGCCCTACATGCAAATGTGGGCATTTATCACATTTTGACTCACCACCCAAGAGGGAGCAAAGTATCGCCGGCCAAAACGAGCCCGCCGGTGAACACATGTGACAATGACTGGTACGGCAACATGCAGCCTCTTCCACTTACCACGGGGGTATGCAACAGCCCAGACCTGACCCAAGAGACAAGAAGAGTCCACCAAGGACCGCGAGAGGACAGAGCTACATGCGCAAGGGAGGCGGCCTACACAAATGTGGTGATACTGAATAGATTGAGATCTTGGAGATGACAAGAACATGGGCAGTGGGGGAGACGACCGAGATGGAGGTCGTGGACAATACAACAACCTCGACATCCTTCAGAACCTCACGCTTTCTTGCTGGGATCGCCGAACGGACCCGCTCAAGACACCCGTAACTTTAGTAATGTTGGCAGCGCTGTACTGCTGGGCAGTGAGCACTGGAAGGGCCTCATGCACAGCATCCGGTATGGAGGCAACGAGGTAGTCAAGGCCAAAGATGGTGCAGGGAGCGCAATACTTAATATAGAGTACGCTGATGCCAAGTTCACAACAACAGCACGCGTGAACTCAAGACCTCCAGGCAAGCGGCAACAGCACTACGAGGCCAGACATGGAACGAGGGGAGGATGACCGCTCATGACACGCCAGACAATCGCCCATGCATATGAGTAACATGAGTGCAGACCCAGCGGAACAAACCTACATGAGGGGTGGCACGTGGGCACGCAGGGGGGCAGCCCCTCTTCCCGAGGCAATGGGGACAGCACAAGAGGCTCGCCAATCTGAGCTCCAAGCGATCACATTGAAGAGAATGGCCGTTAAGGAAAGACCTCAAATGCCACATCGAGCAGATTCGGAAGCACGATCCAAAGAGTTTGAATGACGCAATTCACAAGTATCACAAACTCCACATATACTGAGACAAGGAACATCCGTATGCAGGAAAACATTACTGATGGCGAATGGACGAAGCACTTGTTTTGAAATCATCTACATACATTACCGAAGACACCTTCCCTGATAACCCTTACCCATGCACTGTCGAAGATACATGTACCTGGTTCATGCAACGTTCTTTGAGGACCATGCAATGTGCCATGCACTTGGCACACCCAGATACCACTCGTTGGTGGCTTGAGAAAGCAGAGGCAGTGCCACTGCCTGAGGAAACTGCGAATCGCAAGTTGTTGGGTGGTAGAAACACAACAAAAGTCATAGCCAATCTACAGGCAGGCTTCAGCGCAGTTAACACAGCAGATTGAAGATAAGGAATATATCCACGACAGTTTATAGGCTGTGTAGCCCACAAACGATGTGTTGTACCTGCGCACTTAACTGGCTCTTATAATACCCTTTGCTTTGACACAATCCCTCTTAAACATGACTTGTTGAAATGGACAATAATTGAGGTTTCCAACTCCTGCCCATCGCGCTCATCCGAATGATAGTTGAAATAGCTGCAGATGACACGGAACCCGCATGCAATCTTCGACTTACTACCAAAGAATTAAATCGTTGGGTGACCCCCCTTCTCTTCCACACTCTTCTCATACATGGATTATACATGGACCTTACGGAGCAGGTGGCAGATGAATCCTTCATTATATGGAAACATGTTCGGAATATCTCTCTGTGGTTCATTGAGGATGGCGTGATCGATTACTGTGCCAAAGATGAGACGGACCTTGTTTACTCCACCGGCCTTCTGACTTGGCTGCTCGCACAATGGACAAACATTGAAATCCTTGTTATAACTGCATATGAGATGAATGATGAGTTGCCGACCCTTTCACTCATGAATTTTCCCAGACTCCGGGATGTGCATTTGCTCGGCTCATATGAAATGGCCTCTGGAGTCCTTTTCCCCTATCTACCAAACTTGACCCACATAACAACAAGCTTGGTCTAGGAAAGCCACTTTTCCTGAACATCCTGTCCTCCTGTACCAACCTATATAAACCTTGGGGCAAGATGGCTGTTATGATGTCTTCTGATCGCCACACCCGATTCTGCACACTTGAGAACACTCTGACATGGGAGTGAACATACAAAACTTTGCAATAGATCCTGTGCAGGATCTTGCAGTACTGATTGCTCACCCTGACGTCCCATTGACTCTTGTTGAACCACCACACAAGTTTCTGATACATCTATGAATGGGCAGAAAACCAGCTGATACCTGCAGCTGTGATGAAAATCAACACACGGGGTGCGGCGATAAGAAACACATGCGACATGCCTTGAAAATGGAGGTTCGCTTACCCTTGAAGAGCGCGTGGCAGAGGATTGGTTAAGAGCAGGGGAATGAAAATAAAAAAACAAGACGAGGATGCAGAGTGTAGAATACCACTGGACGGTGGTCAAGTGCTATGAAAGAGCCAAAAAGATCCTCGGTGGACAAGTCACAAAGGGCGACTTCTAGCCTGTGTTCAACCGTGCACATCAAATATTACGCAAAACGTCTGGCATGAAACTTTATCATGAAATTATGCATGGAGAGGGATAAGGCAGATGTAACCAGAGATGGTGCTCGTGCCGAGGATAGAGAGGGCAGAAGTGCGGATGAAGGCACGTGAACAACGATTGTGCAAATGCTGAAAAGACCAAATGAAAGAAGGGTGAAGGTGGATGACGTCTAACAACCATCTACGACATGACCGACCGACTTCCGGTTCGAGGGGGTGTTTTAGATATGATGTCACCCTGAATGTCGGAGCAAGTCCATCATGACTATAAACTGAATATCATACAATCGAGTCTGTCACGACTATAAACTGATGACATGGCCTGAGTCCGTTATGACTATAAACTGATGAACTCAACCTGAGTCCGTCACGACTATAAACTGATGAACTCGACCTGAGTCTGTCACGACTATAAACTGATGGAATGAACCTGAGTCTGTCATGACTATAAACTGATAAAACAAACTGGAGTCTGTCATGACTATAAACTGATAAAATAAACTGGAGTCTGTTATGACTATAAACTGGACCTGTCAAGTATGAGTCCGCTATGACTTTAAACTGGATTGGAGTCTGCTATGACTTTAAACTGGACCGGAGTCCCCTATGACTTTAAACTGGACTGGAGTCCCTTCGGATTAGACTCAGGGGGAGTGTTCAGAATTTGGTGTTCAGCCTGAACATTCAAGCTATTGGGGATAGAACAGATGATTTGGACTGAGGGGGAGTGTTAAGGATTTGACATTCAGCCCAAACATCTCTTCTTCTGATCACTGGCAACCAGGACCTGATGGTATTGGAGAGAGGGTATGGATTCTATGCATTATCATCCCTGATATCTTCCTTTGACCGGAGTTTGAATTTGCCATTGTATTTTGCAGTTGTGTGACTCTGTGACCTCAGCTCTTTTCCAAGAGACTGAGGTATGAGTTCAAGTTTATTCTTATATTTCATACAATTGTTGACCATTCTTTTAGATAGTATTTCAGGTAGCTAATTACTTCTAATATGAGCTCTTTTCCAAGAGACTGAGATAGTATTTCAGTCCCTATATTTTAACACTTGTACTCTCTTCCCCCCTTGTCTTTACTCGGCAAAAAGATAGTACAAAGACTAGATACATGTATATAAGTCACCAGTTGACTGGACTATTTGCCAGTAAGAATATCAACTTAATTCTGCATTGTAGTTTCTGATTCAGTTCCAGTAAACTGTCCGACTTTCCAAAATTAGGGACAGATGATCGAGGAGGGCACAACACATTAGTTGAAGCCAAGTCCCTGCAATCTCAAACCACTCAAACCACCCTATACCATGAACAGTCCTAGACCCCCTGGCACTTTCTGTCTTTCCGCCCCCATTCCGATTCCAATTGTGAATCCACGACCTTTAGTCCCTTTGCCTCTAGAGTACAAACCCCCCTTCGGAAATCATTCAGAACCTCTGGAAACCCTTCCAGAAGCCTCTAGCTAAGTACTGACATGTGGTTTAACAGTATATTCGTACTCACACTCCTGATCGTCAAAAAGCATGAGACATATCATGTGTTTGCAAACCCTACAGACAATCAACCTGGTGTTATAGCCCATGCCCTCAACAAACCCACACTAACCCCCACAATCACTCGCTTCCGAGACCTCCGACCGAAAGGACGAAAAACGGTTTCCGTAGATCCCGTCCCCATCACGCCCGTCCGAGACACCGCGTTTCCGTGACCGACCGAGGCACCGTTCCCGAGTCCGCCCCCGACCGAGGACTCAATACTTTGATAACCGACGCGCAAGACTATCGCGTACCTCACTCCCTTGTTCTCTCTTTTATATTAACCCCTTGTACTACCCTTCTCCTTGTTTTATGACCGGCTAAAGTTAGTACAAAGAGTGTTACATGTATATAGTCTCACAGTCGACTGGACTGTTCGCTAGTACGAATATCGATTTAGTCTTCCACCAGTTTCCGATTCATTTCCGGTAAACTCCCGCCTCCTTTCCGAAATTAGGGACAGACGATCGAGGAGGGCGCAACATATAAGTTGAAGCCAAGTCCCTTCGACCTCGAACACCTCAGTGACCGGATTGATCCATTCCGTGACCTACCCTAAACTTCCGGCGCCTCCGTCTCTGTCTGTAGTCCGTCCGACCCTGGTCTCGGTCCTCGGACCCGTTACGGACCTTCGCACTAACTCGGAAAGCCCCTTCGGAAGTACTAGCTAAGCGCCTGACACGCGGACTTAACACCTGGCATCTGCCTGCCGTGCATCCGTCCTCCAAGAACTGTCCACCCCCAGACCAAGTTTCCAGATGTCTCAGATCCTAGCACACCCTCCGGAACCTTTATCCGACTCTGGATTCTTGGATGCAGACCAACACCTGCATCTGGCATATGACCAACCCATTCTTCGTGAACCACCCCCTGGCAACTCAACAATCATCTCCCTTGGAGATGCGATGCAGTTCAGGACCCCCCTTAGCAGCACCGTCAACATCATCGGCACCACCCCCTTTTGTATCTCCCCCCTACGTACCACCACCCTTCGTACCTCCACCCATGGCACCACCTGTCATACCTCTGCTTGCTGCACCACTCCCCATCATCCAGCCCCATGTTTCGCCACCTGCTGCAGCACCACTGCCTCCTGCATACCCAGGAGGGGCCCCTACCTTAGGGCCTAATATTGTGCCTGATCTTACTCAGGCCCTCGTTATGCTGGCAAGTAACTTAGCCAGCCTCAGAAGATCAGCCCCCCATGCCACCAAGGTCTGGGATCCAGATACCTTTGACGGATCTGATTCGAGGAAACTACAAGCCTTCTTAGTGCAGTGTAGTCTGAACTTCTGTGACTGCCCTGATGCCTTTGACACCGACAGTGCCAAGGTAACCTATGTACTATCATACCTGACCGGTACCCCCCTGGACTGGTTTGAACCAGTCCTTTGCACTCCTGACGAGCCAGACTGGCTGTACGACGAGCCAGACTGGCTGTACGACGAGCCAGACTGGCTGTATGACTATGAGGAGTTGAATGAACTCAAAACCAACTTTGGCCCCCATGACCTGGAAGGAGAGGCCAAAGCAGACCTTGAGAACCTCTGCATGTGTGATAATCAGTGGAAATATAGTTGAATTCAATCGACTAGCCACCTGTGTCCACTGGGGCAATGCTGCACTTTGTTGCCAGTTCTACAACAGACTCCCCGGCAGGATCAAGGACGAGATCTCCAGAGTAGGAAAGCCCCACTCCCTACTCCAACTCTGCCTCCTATCCCAATCCATCGATGCCCGCTACTGGGAGTGACGATCAGAAATTGCCAGAGAGCCCCCCCTACCTGGAACTTTGACCACCCCTATAACAGAGGGAGGACCCCCATGACCACATATTTGACCCCTAATATGGGCAATAAGACGGCCAATTCAGGCCAACCCGCCACTCCATCCAGTCGCAGCAGGACTACCACAGATCTTTTGTCCATAATTGGAAAAGACAGAAAACTTACACTGCAAGAACAGCAACACCACTTCAAACAGAACCTCTGCCTCTTCTGTGGCAGGTTGTGCCACTCAGCCAAGGAATGCCCAAGATCTGCCACCACAGTCACTAAAGGGTGTGCAGCCTCCATGACAGAGGAAGTTGAAGAAGAGTCTGAAACTTTGGATGCTTCGGAAACCGAGGAATAAGAAGCCAGGCTCCCAACTCCAGCACCAGTTATTTGTGTTGAACACCAACTGTGCCCAAGGAAGTAAAACAAACAATGTGTCCAACCTTGTCAGGAATATGACCACCCATGACCAATCGTCAAAAAGATTTCAACCTGTTTCTTTAGAAACACTCCGACCCTCCAAACTCTGACCCTCCAAACACCATCAGAATTCTAGTTTACGGACACCATATGGTCACCCACTACAATCCGTTGATCAACAGGGCATTGAGTACTACTTGTTTAGATTCATCCTAACTCATTCTTAATATCATAGAGCCAGCAGTTTTCACTCAGCGCTCAATCCAACCCTCCAAAAAACTCCACTCAGGAAGAACCCTGACCATTGTGGAATTCCGTACCATCCCTTAGACAAATGGTATCATGTGTAGATTCTCTTAGACTAGAACCCTTCTTGATAAAATGTTAATATGAGCTGAACTATTAACATGGTTCAAACCGAGACTCAAATTGCAGGACATCCCCAAATCCCAATGACACCACCACCATCCAGGTGACAATCTGGTGAAACAAATACCACGATCACCATAATAACCACAACCACCATGACCAGCAAGACTACCACAAACACCATGATCACCATGAACACCATGACCACCATGAACACCATGACCACCATGACCCCAAACATGGGAATTAGGCCGGTTTAGGAATCCTTATTTCAACCAAATGATCCAAACATGGTCTAAAATCACACATGAATTCACGACACCAAATCATACAGGAAAAAACAATCTAATCATCACCCCCATCCCGACCGACCAAAAAGCCTTTCCCCAACCCACCCCGAACTTAATCACCCATCAGAACTGCCCGACCAGCTATCCGAGGAACCAAGCAACCAATCCACATCATCCAAAAACAAAGCATCAAGCCCCAATCTTCCTTCAGAAATGACAATAATGCATCTGATAAGTTCCTGATCAACCTCACATCCTCCAAGCAAACCCCAGTAGTCATCAAATGGGATATGCAACAATCGTGTTGTGCGAGGAGATCCGAGAAATAGCGCAGGTCCTCCCAGTACTTATCCAAACAGACCAGATAGATGGAAATATACTCGAGTACCTCCAAACCACTTGCCCCCACCCCCTAACCACCAGAGGTCATGTCTCGCTCCAAATCCTGACAAGGAACAGCCCTGGATGACAATTGCTTCAAAAGATAACCTACTATGGAAAAGATCAGAAAGAGAGAGACCCTGACAAGGGAACCACACACTATAGTAATCACGGAGCCTGATGGTATGGGCACGAAGAGTCCTCAACTCTTCATCAAGGACATGCAGGTACCATACCTCACTCGACCCCTCCTCTGATCCATAAAGGAGGATGTGGGAAAAGTCCCCAAGACTTTCCATAGGATGGGAATCTGTGTTCTCCATTGAGGAAAGGCCCCTCCCAGTTCTGCAAACACCCCTTTTTATAGGCAACAGACCATCAGCGCTTATCAATCAAAACATCCCAGGAAACAGTCAAGAAGCTCCCACAGTAATGTCCATCTTAATTACCACCTCAATTAAGCTTAGGACCTCAAGGGCTTGGTCCTAGTGGAGGGATACTATTATAGCCCATGCCGCCAATAAACCCAAATTAAACCCCACAACCACCCACACTGTTTCCAGGACCTTTCTGACTGCTCAAAGCCTGAATAACCACTTTCTGAATTCCCATGTATCAATCCGAGGTTCTGCGTTTCTGAACCTCCAAAGATTCCAAAGCCAAGGTTCCACTCCTTTGATAAATGACCTGCAGGATCATCGTGTACCTCACTCCCTTGTTTTTTGTTCTGTATTTCCCCTTGTACTCTCTTCCCCCCTTGTCTTTACTTGGAAAAAACATAGTACAAAGCTGGTATATTTGGTTCATCACTTGGTCCACTTCCCTTCATCCCATCCTTTCTGCCTTTTTTATTCTTCTATTCCTGATTCTCCTATCCTGTTTTACCTCAGGACATTTCTATTGACTTATTCTTGGTCATGACCTTATTGTTTTATATTCAGTCATATCCTATTGTTTTATTTTCAGTCACACTCCTATTATTTTACACTCAGCCATAGTCTATTGTTCTATTCTCAAGCATTGTAGACAATGCTCTCACATGCTCTTTGTAAGGGCAACCCTAGCGGCACCTGAGGGCTATCAGGCAGGGCCTAGCAATGGGGGAAATCCTAAGACTTGATTAGTCTTGCATACATATAAGGAAAGGGGCTTTACCTAGCAATGGGGGAAATCCTAAGAGGAAAACCTAAGTCCCATTGCTAGTGAGTCCCATGCTCTATATACCCTGTACCCATACATTGCTTCTCCATCATACACTACCCTTCCTCTGGTTCCAGGGGTACAATCTACCAAACACCTGCAGGCCTGACCCCAGGAGTCTGGCCTAGGGCCTTGGTGTCTTGGCTTGGCATATGACAGGAAGATTGGTTGGTCGTTGGCCAATGGGGGCAAGTCTGTCAAGTTCTCACAACTCCCATTCCTTGGTCCTCCCCTTGATAGGTGTCTCTCTCGTCTATCACTGCCGTCCCATTGTGCTGAGACTTTGGCAGACCCTATCAGTCTGCCGGTTAGGTGACTAGTGCTTGGCTCAGGAAAATAGATGGGCCATCCCCTGACATCACCCCCCCTTCTCAGGTGCTGTGTCCTCGAAGCATGGGACATTAGGGACTCGAAGGCCACTGCCCGAATGCATCAGAGTACCCCTGGGTGTGACTGGTAGAACTTCCAGATTTTGACCAATGCTGCCATATCCTCTTCCACTACCCACATGTTCTCCTCATAACCATATCCCTGCCTGCCACTTCACCAGGAAGTATAATTGTCCCCACATTAGATGGCTATCTAGAACCCTTTCTACCACATAGTGTTCCTCCCCTTCCACTAATTCCGGTGGGGGGGGGGGGGTGCTCTAGTCTGTCTCCCCTGGATTGGGTCCTCAGGAGTGGGAGTGATTTTGACATTCCTTTCCTCAAATTGTTTTGGTTGGAGGTCTTTTTTATTTCTATATGCTGCTATTGCTCTTGTTAATTCTGTTAAGGGCTGATGCCATGTGATCTCAGACGCTAGTGTAATAATACCCTTGAATACAATGTGGACAGGTTTGACTCAGTCCAATGAGCCAAGCAGATGTGGCTTGGCTTCAATGTATGTGTATTGCATCCTCCTATCCCTAGTGCCACTGGATTTCAGAAGGTGTTTGGGACAGGACTGAGATCATTGGTATCAAATGTGGATGAAGGATTTAGAGAAGATGGCAATGTAGAAGATCTTAGTTGATATTCAGAACAGAGATTACATACAAGATGGTACACTACTTTTATAGTCAAAGAGATGGGGATGAATGACCATAATATAGAACAGGGTAGCATAAGAAATGTAAGTAAAATAAAGAGACAAGACATTGTTACGACTAGGTAAAGCCGAGGGGTTGGTCAAGTCCTGCAGACCATTTCGGGGTGGCTAGGCTTCAATGTGCTCAGGCATTGCATCCTGCTGTTCTGTGCATGCCACTGATTTAGACAAGAGAGAGGCTCGCAAAGGTGCCGAGGATGTCAGCTTGAGTGAAGGACTTTAGAAAGAGAAGGGGTGGACAAAAGGGTGCAAACCAAGTTGATATTCTGAGTGAGGAACTATCTACATACATCCTGCTACTTATATAGGTTAAGAAGCAAGATGGGAACAGGGTGGTGTAAGGAATGGAGAACAATAAGGTATGAAAAACCATGTGGAGGTATTATCCACAGTGATCAGGAATAGAATAAGGAATGTAAGCGGGATTAGAATAATGGAATATGGCTGAGAATAGAATAATGAAGGAGTGGGTGAGAATAGAACAATAGAGGATGACCAAAGATAAAACAATAGGGCCGTGACCTAGATAATGAGTGGTCATCACATGTTCGGGGGGAATGGGTGAGGGGATGGGATGATAGTGAGGGGCAGAACGGATAGGATGGGAGAAGTCATCTAGACAATGTACCGAGTGTACCGAGTGTACCGAGCCATGACCATGTGATAGTGTGGATAATATGGGTAAAGGTCGGTTGGTCAGCTGGTATTACTGAGTGAACTGGAGCTTGGTATCGTGGTCTTGACAGACATGGATAATGGTCATATATGACTGTGTATAACCAAAGCATACTGAAGTAAAGTGGACATAAAAGTTAAGTGAAATGAAGAGAAATAAGGAGTATGATAAACCAAATGGATGTAGTGAGTCTACCAAGCCAAGCCTGATGTACTAGTACTATGGCCCATGCTGCCAATAAACCCACATTAAACACACCAACCACCTGCACCATTTCTGGGACCTTTCTGACCGTTCAAAGCCCGAATAACTGCTTTCTGGATTCTGATGCATCATTCCAAGGTTCCGCATTTCCGAACCTCCGAAGATTCTGAAGCCAAGGTTCTGCTCCTTTGATAAACGATGTGCAGGATCATTGCATACCTTACTCCCTTGTTCTTCATTTTATATTGCCCCTTGTACTCTCTTCCCCCCCTTGTCTTTACTTAGCAAAAGATAGTACAAGACTAGATACATATATATAAGTCACCAGTCGACTGGACTGTTTGCCAGTATGAATATTGACTTAATTCTGTATTGTAGTTTCTGATTCAGTTCCAGTAAACTTTCTGACTTTCCGAAATTAAGGACAGATGATCGAGGAGGGCGCAACACATAAGTTGAAACCAAGTCCCTACGACCTCAAAACACTTGTACCACTCTATATCATGAACAGTCCTAAGACCCCTGGCATTTCCCATTCCTTCTGCCCCCATTCCGATTCTGATCCTGATCCCACAACCTTTAGTCCCCCCATCTCTGGAGTACGAACCCCCTCCAGAAACCCTTCCGGAAGCCTCCAGCTAAGCGCCGACATGCGGATTTAATAACTAGGTGACTTGTGAGTATTTTGGCTTGATCTGTAAGGGCAACCATCCAAGCTTCTCCAGAGCTATCTCACAGAGAGGACTAGGCAGGGGAAATTCAAAGTTTATTTATAATCACTATCTAAATACATGTGGGGCTCTTGTTAAGTCTGTGTGTCAGGCACTTAGCTAGATACTTCTGGAGAGGTTTCCAGAGGCTTCTGAAGGGGTTTCCAGGAGGGGTCATAGATTCATGGATGGAGATGGAAAGTCAGAAAGACAGGAAGTGCCAGAGACTTAGGGTTGGTCACAGTATTAGGTGGTTACGATAGTCATTCAAGTGTTCGAGGTCAAAGGGACTTGGCTTCAACTTATGTGTTGCACCCTCCTCAATCGTCTGTCCCTAATTTGAGAAAGTCAGAAAGTTTACTGGAACTGAATCAGAAACTATGATGCAGATTAAGTTGATATTCATACTGGCAAATAGTCCAGTTGACTGGGGGTTTATATATGTAGGGTGCAAACTTGCATCTCACCCCTGAGAGACCAATCTCAATATATTGTAATAATATATCGATTTCAATATCATTCTGTGCACTTTTGAATTCTTAATTTTTCTCACTTTAATTTGTATTTTTACCCTCAATATTGGGGGAGTTATTCATTATTTACTATGTACGATACTTACGGGTGCTTGTCCACGCACGACGTGACTAGCGTGGCCGGCTCCCTGGATTGGGACCAGCAGCCTGGCTCAAACCTTCAATAGGGTCAAGGCCGGTTGCAGGGTATATGCGGGTGAAACACAACCCGCACATGCCTCCCTCCTCAGTTGTTGACTACACTGAGGAGGTGAGTTATATAGTATATTGTACAAGCCTTTAAGGCTAATTTCCTTATTCTTTTTGTAAGATAAAATTAAATAGGTATATTTTCCGAATATACAAGAAGTTGTTGACTACACTGAGGAGATAAAATTAAATAGATTGCCTATAAATTCTTCAAACCTACTGCAATTTGCTCATAATCTCATCAAGGTTATGGGCCCCGCAGACCAAACAGAGAAAGTCCCATTGACTATGGGAAGACTATCTACAGATGGATCAAATTGGTCTCTGTGGAGAGCTCAACTCATGAGTTACTTCGAGTCTAAAAATCTATTGAAACACATAGAAGGCAAAGCTGACAGACCACCAGATCCTCCTACTTTTCCCAAGGCACATGTCCTCACAGATGATGAGGAGGCCAAGGTAGAGAAGGCTGAGGAGAGACTTGAAAAGTGGCTGGCTAGAGAGGGGCTCATCAAGACTCAAATACTGGCATCCGTGTCAGAGTCACTAGCTTTAATGCTAGAAAAGAAAAAGAATGCAAAGGAGATCTGGGATACTCTGGTAACTGAGATGACGAAGAAACCAAAGATGGTTGTCACCAGTATCCAGAGACAACTCCGGAACATGAAGTGCTCGGAGGATGATGATCTCAGAGAGCACCTTGATAGGGCTCAAGATCTCTATGCAAGACTCAATGACATGGGAGCTAAGATCTCTGAAGAAGAATTCCTTGATATTATACTATCCTCACTGCCACCTTCCTATGAATCAGTCATGAATGCCCTCACGACATCTCTTGAAGAAGTTGGAAAGCCTTTGGATCCGGATAATATTATCTGGGTACTTAAATCACAATATGATAGGTGCAGGACATTGTCCCTCACTCATGAGGATCAAGGATTCGTAGGTACTGCAGATAAGAAGGCACATATATGTACCAACTGCAAATAGGGAATGGCACGGGTCACCCGCGGGTCAAATGTGGGTGACCTGCACCCGACCCATGGGAAACCCAAACCCGTCAACCCATGGGTTTTTTCCCACAGGTCGATGGGTCTCGGGTGCATGCCGCACCCGCACGCAATACGTCGCGTATGTGGCGGCGCATACGTCGCGTTCGTCACGGCGCATGCGCATATGTCGCGTACGTCGCGTGTGCGTACGGGCGTTGCGTACGTCGCGTTCGTCGCGGCGCGTGCGCATACGTCGCGTACGTGGCGGCGTGTGCGCGTACGGGCGTTGCATACGTCGCGTTCGTCACGGCGCATGCGCATGCGTCCCATATGTCGCATACGTCGCGTATGAGGCGGCGCGTGTGCGTACGTCGCGTATGTGGCGGCGCGTGCGCGTAACGGGCGTTGCGTACGTCGCGTTCGTCGTGGCGCCTGCGCGTACGTCGTGTACGTCGTGTACGTCATGTACATCGCGTACGTCGCGTACGTCGCGTACGTCGCGTACGTCGCGTACGTCGCGTACGTCGTGTATGTCGTGTACGTCGCGTACGTCGTGTACGTCGCATACGTCATGTACGTCGCGTACGTCGTGTACGTCGTGTTCGTCGCGGCGCATGCGCGTACGGCGCGTTCGTCGCGTTCGGGGCGTCGCATTCGTGTCGGCGTGTGCACGTACGCGTTCATCGCGTTCGTGTCGGAGTTGATGCCCCGGGTTGGGCCCGGGTCACGGGTGCTCGCGGCTTGACCCGCACCCACACCCAAGGACACCCGACCCGGTGACCCGTGCGGGTTGGCCTGACCCGTGCATTTCCCTAACTGCAAAAAGCCGGGACACACAGTTGAGATGTGTTGGGCTAAAGGTGGTGGCAGGGAAGGCCAAGGGCCTAGGCAGAAGAAAAGATCTAAATTCAAAAAGATAAAAGGAAAAGGGAAAGGAAAGGCCAAAGCCAACGTAGCTGATGAAGATGAGTCTTCCAGAGGAGACGACGACAGATCTATGGCATTCATCAATTATGATTGCACCACCTTCATCAGAGATGGAACTGGCAACACTATTATCTTAGATACAGGAGCTAGTTCTCACATGACGCCTCATAAAAACATGCTTGAGAACTACAGAAGCTTCCCCACACCACGCACGATTCGAGCAGCCGATCAAGGCAGCTTTGATGCATACGGAAGCGGTCAACTCAAGATAACTACTAGAGTGAGAGGGAAAGCAGTCACATTGACATTAAAAGAAACATTATATGCTCCTAAAATTGCCTTCACCCTTATTTCCATTGGCCGATGCAATGATGCCAGTAACCGGACAGAATTTGCATCACAAAAATGCACAATAAAGAATTCGTCCGGCCATATTTTATTACAGGCACCCAAATTACATGGCCTATATCATTTGGATAATCAGTCAACTCAACATTCCACTAAGCTATGTTTAACCACCATTGAGACACATCGCAGGCTAGGGCACATACCTTACAAGACCCTTAAGCGCTTGATGGATCGTGGCATGGTTTATGGCCTAGAGCTATCACAGGCTAGAGATAAATTTACCTGTGATGTGTGTATTAAAGCTAAGATTACACGCAAACTGCTCCCAAATGAATCAAGTGAGCGCTCAAAGAAAATCAGTGATAAAATATTTTCCGATGTATGGGGACCGGCGAGACATATCACAATTGACAAAAAGTCTTACTATGTTTCCTTCACGGATGATCACTCAAGGGAATCAGTGCTCTACTTAATGAGCACTAAGGATCAAGTCTTTGCCAAATACAAGTTGTATGAGGCAATGATGCTTCGGCAGAGGAATGTGCGCATCAAAACACTCCTCTCAGATAGAGGGGGTGAATATACAAGTGCTGGATTCAATAACTACCTAGACAAGCAAGGTACTCAACACAGATATACTGTTCACGACACCCCAGAACAGAATGGAGTCGCCGAGTGCCTAAACCGCACATTGGTCGAAAAGACCCGTGCAATGCTTCTAGATTCCAACCTCCCTAAGTCATTATGGGGATATGCCATTCAGCATGCCAACTACCTGAAAAATCGCACGCATACACGATCTCTACCGGACAAGATGCCCTATGAGATGATTCACCATCAAAAACCAAATTTACAAGATGCTCACGAATGGGGGACGGACGTCTATGTCAAAATCAGACAAGATGACAAATTATTACCTAGAGCCAAGAAAGCTAAGTGGATCGGTCACTCTGCTCAAAGCAATGGCCATTGTATATATTGGCCGGATAGTCGATGGGTATCTGTGGAGTGAAATATTATATTTGAGGCACCAAAATTGCCTTCAATCACTCCTATTCTACCTACAGATGACCGCACAATTATTGGGCCAAAGGCCATCAAATATAGGCCTATACCACCCGCACCTGCACCTATTCAGGTGCCAGTATCGTCACGTGACCTACGGTTGGGTGAGAGCCGCATTGAAGAAATAGTTGAGCACACACCAGAGAGAGACTTGGAAAATATACAACCGAGTCAGACAGACGTGAGCAGACCTGAAGAAGCTCCTCCACTCAGAAGAAGTGAGAGAATCCGTCTATTACATGAAAGAGCTTCAAGAGTCGGCTCCGGTGATAAATCTCATGCTGGAGAAGCCGCACATACAAATTTAACCACCCTCGCTTGTGAAGACGTTGAGGATGATATACTCAATGATATCACACACAGTTCTGATTTTTATAGTCAAGAGAACAGAAGCAACAAGGATATAGGCGACTATCTAGCAATAAGCGCCGAACCATTAAATGCCGAAGAAGAAGATTTTACCTATCTATCAAATGATTTGCAATTACCTACGACAACTAAAGATGCCCTTAGTAATCCTACATGGAAGACAGCCATGGACACTGAGATCCGATCGCAAATCGACAAAGACACCTGGGAACTCACTAAACCCCCTCCGGGTGTGAATATAGTCGGTAGCAAGTGGACTCATGTGATGAAACATAATCAGAAGGGTGATGTAGTACATGCAAAATCAAGACTCGTTGCTCAAGGCTTCACACAAACTTTTGGAGTCGATTACGACAAGACTTATGCACCAGTCGTTCATATGACATCTTTACACATTATATGCACAATAGTGGCTAGAAATAATTGGCCCATACATCAAATGGACGTAGAGGTTGCATATCTAAATGCACCGCTCGAGGAGCCTATCTATATGCGCAAGCCGCCTGGATATTTTGAGGAACAACATGAAAACATATTATTGCTGAAGAAATGCATATACGGGCTCAAGCAATCGGGCAGAGAGTGGTATAAGTGTTTATCGAATGCCCTTTATTCTATTGGATTTACAAAATCAGCTTCAGACACTGCTGTATTCTATAGACATCGGGCAAACGACTATGCCATCATCGGAGCTGCCGTAGATGATCTTACCATCACAGCTACGGATGACTCTATATTGCAAGGCGTTAAGGAAGATCTCGAAGCTATCTTCAAGATGAAAGATCTTGGAGAGATCCACTGGCTGCTTAATCTGAAGATCGAATGGGATAAAACAGCTGGAACGATTAGCTTCTCCCAAGAAGCATATATTGACAAGATGCTTGATCGATTCAACCTACAAGATGCCAAAACGCATACCACTCCATTGGATCCTACTTCCAAATTATCTAAAGAACAATGCCTGACTACTGAAGCCAACAAGAAAAACATGGAAAAGATTCCTTACTGGCAGGCAATTGGTTCACTCATGTGGGCAGCAGTAGCTACCCGTCCAGACATTTCATTCACTGTTTCATTATTATCACAGTTTCTTGAGAACCCAGGAATTACTCATTGGAATGCAGTTAAAAGAGTATTTAAGTACTTAAAGGGCACGAAAGATAAAAAATTAGTCTTGGGGAAGAGTCAAGACGGCCTAATAGGATACTTGGATGCCGACTGGGCTTCGCAAGACCACAGATACTCAATATCGGCCTACATATTCCAAATTGACTCTGGGAGCATCTCATGGAGCTGTCAGAAGCAGACTATAGTGGCACTCTCATCTACCGAAGCAGAATTTATTGCTATGACTCATGCCACAAAAGAAGCCATTTGGCTCAAGAACTTCATAACCGAAGTTTTCCAGCCCATTAAAAATCCTATTAAAATATATGCTGACAACCAATCAGCTATTACTATAGCTTATGGTAATCAGCAGCATTCGAGAACCAAACACTTCGACATAAGACTCTATTTTATTTGAGATACGATTGAGAGGAAGAAGATCACAATCGAATACTTCCCAACTGATCAAATGCTCGCAGACATCCTCACAAAGGGTTCACCAGGACCCAGAGTGAAGATTCTCACCGAAAAACTCGGCATATATTGAGCTTGAGGGGGCATGTAGGGTGCAAACTTTCATCTCACCCCTGAGAGACCAATCTCAATATATTGTAATAATATATCGATTTCAATATCATTCTGTGCGCTTTTGAATTCTTAATTTTTCTCACTTTAATTTGTATTTTTACCCTCAATATTGGGGGAGTTATTCATTATTTACTATGTACGATACTTACGGGCGCTTGTCCACGGATGACGCGACTAGCGTGGCCGGCTCCCTGGATTGGGACTGGCAGCCTGGCTCAAACCTTCGATAGGGTCAAGGGCCAGTTGCAGGGTATATGCGGGTGAAACACAACCCGCACATGCCTCCCTCCTCAGTTGTTGACTACACTGAGGAGGTGAGTTATATAGTATATTGTACAAGCCTTTAAGGCTAATTTCCTTATTCTTTTTGTAAGATAAAATTAAATAGGTATATTTTCCGAATATACAAGAAGTTGTTGACTACACTGAGGAGATAAAATTAAATAGATTGCCTATAAATTCTTCAAACCTACTGCAATTTGCTCATAATCTCATCAATATACATGTAGTTGATCCTTGTACTATCTATTGCCGATTAAAGACAAGGGGAAGAAGGGAATACAAGGGGCTAATAGAAAAGGGAGAACAAGGGAGTGAGGTATGCGATGATCCTGTGGGTTGTTTATCAAGGAGCAGAACCTAGGTCATGAAATCATGGGGGTTTGGGATGGCAGAACTTCAGGTTGATGCAACGTATTTTTGGAAAGTCCTGGAAATGGTACAGGTGGTTGTGGGCACTAGTATGGGTTTATTGCAGGCATGGGCCATAACAGCTCTCACCTAGGCAGGGGAAATATCCAAAGAGGAAACTCTAAGGATTCTACTATTGGTGAACCTGTCAAGTACATGTACTGAGTATCAGTTCACTCAGTAGTGCTGATCAAATGATCAGTCTAATTCCACATGCAAGTGACCAAATCCTATACAAGTCACTTAATATATTAATCTTGGCTTGGCACATTCTTCATCCACATCCCCCATCCTATCCATAATCCACAGTTCCCTCATTCATTATCCATTATTCCTACCTCATCTATTCTCTATTTCTCTACAGAAACAGATGGGAAGTGCCAGAGACTCAAGGGTGGCTAGTATGTAGGTAGACGTGACTAGTTACTCAAGTGTTTGAGATTGAAGGGACTTGGCTTCAACTTATGTGTTGCGCCCTCCTCAATTGTCTGTCCCTAATTTCAGAAAGTTGGAAAGTTAACTGGAACTGAATCAGAACTTAGGATGCAGACTAAGTCAATATTTGTACTGGAAAATAGTCTAGTCGACTGGGGTGTTATATATATGTAGCTACTTCCTTGGACTATCTATTGCCGAATATAAGACAAGGGAATGGGGAAGTACAAGGGGTCAATAGAAAGGAGAAAACAAGGGAGTGAGGTACATGGTGATCCTGCATGTTGTTTATCAAAGGAGCAGAACCTTGCTCATGGATTCACGGAAGGTCAGGGTAGCAGAACTTCGGGTTATTGCCATGGAGTCAGAAAACAGTTGTTCTACTCTTTTACAGTCAGAAAGATCCCAGAAAAGGTGCAGGTGTTTGTGGGGATTAGAATGGTTTTATTAGGAGCATGGGTCATAACACATGTTTCCTTTGTACCTGCAGAATTCACAAGTTGAGTTATTAGAATTTGTCATGAGTGCTACAGTAGATGTAGAAGCTGATGATATCCCTGACTGTTATTCACAGTGTAGTTGTTTATTTTTGAATGCTTTATGTATGTGGAATGGTTGAGATTATCAATGAGCATGAGAGAGGGCACAAAGGCAGAGTATTCATCAGGGAGAGCATGTATGAGAGCCATAGAATGCAATTCATTGTTGAGATCATCAAGTGTAAAACCAAGGGGGCATAGATCCTTGACAGTGTGTACTTTCTCAGTGACACAGGCAATAAGGCTTTTGAGACCTTCATTTTCTTGTTTTCACACAGAGAAAAGGTTATCATATGCATTGAAGTGGGTGCCTGGCTTCTTAGATTGGTTACTATGTTCCAACAACTCCCATTATTTCTTTGGGTTGTCTAAGACTCAATCAAGATGATGTTTTTGGTCATCCTCAATGGCTAGGGAAATTTCTCCAGCCCCTTTATCCACTTGCTCCAACCATTTCTGGTAAGCATCTACATCCATGGTACTAGGTTCTACCATATCTCTACTTACAATCCTCCACCATCCCTGCCTGTAACCCCGGGTGGCCATTTGATCTCTACAAGTAGTATAATTTTGATTATTCATTTTTGGGAAATTTGGAGTTGAGTTGGACATGTTATAGAGTATGGTAAATAGTGAGGTGACACTACAGCAGGGGTCTTAGACAAGGTATCATAGATTGATTGATGATTTATGCACAAGCTAGGAGACAGGGCCCATAACCTCCTAAAGTCCAAAGCTGTCTTTAGCACAGTTAGACCCAGTAACTGAAATGTAAGAAACTAGAGTCTAGAATGAGAAACTCAATATATTAAACAAACAGATAGTGAACATAATACCTAGAGTCTAGAGTTTTCAGGCTCCAGGAATGCCGAGGAATGGCCAAGTCCTGCAGGCTAGAAGTAGTGGCATGGCTTCAATGTGCTCATGCTTTGCGCCCTACATGCCACCGATTTAGGACAGAGGGATACCTGGGAGAGTGCTGAGAGTGTCGGCCCAGGTAAAGGACTTGAGACAGGAGAAGGGAGGACAAGAAGGCATAAACCTAGTTGATTTCCAGAACGAAGAACCATCTACATACATTGGCTACTTATATAGGCTAATAAGTGAGATGTGGAACAGAGTGGCATAAGAAATAGAGAACAATAAGGTATGAAGAATCATGTGGAGGTATCGTCCACAATGATCAAGAATAGAACAAGGAATGTGGATGATAATAGAACAATGAAGTATGACCAAGAATGAAAGAGTGAGTGAGAATAGAACAATAGAGAGTGGCTGAACATAAAACAATAGGGCCACTGCCGAGTGACAACAAATAGTGAGTGTCCTGAGGGTAAACAGGCAAGGGGAAGGACAGGGAATAAAAGAGTGATAAAAATAAGAGGGTGGGATAGAGATGATGAACCAAATGATGAACTAAATGTACCGAGCTGAGGCCACATACTGGTGAGGGATGATATGGGTAAGGGTTGGTTGGTCGGTACTGCCGAGTAAATCAGAGCATGGTATTGTGGGCTTTACAAGAGTGAGCATTGAAAGAAGTGCACAACTCTGTACTGTGGAAACCAAACAGTAATCAAGTGGGATGATTACTATCCTAAATTTCTATGGTTGTGACTGTGAGTAATGAGAGATGATAAATTATGCATTTAACAAAATACTACTTTCTACTGGTAATATATCACTCACCCATTGTGTTACTACCTCCCCAATCAACTTGCCCTGGTAGATGAAAATCGATCATTGACACATTACCTAGGTTGTTACTGCTATTAAGGATTGATGTGTCAAGTCCACGATACCAAGCTCCAGTTCACTCGGCAATACCAACCAACCGACCCTTACCCATATCATCCCTCACTAGTATGTAGCCTTGGCTCGGTACATTTGGCACATTATCTGGATCACTCCTCTCATCCCATCCCCCCTATCCTCTACTATTCTCTCATTCCCCATCCATTCCCTTACCCTTTTTCCCTCAGAACATTTATTATTCATTTATTTTTCAGTCACGGCCCTATTGTTTTATCTTCAGCTGTTTTCTATTGTTCTATTCTTATCCACTCTCTTGTTATCTTATTCTCAACCATATTTCATTATTCTATTCTCACCTACATTTCTTATTCTATTCTTGATCATTGTGGACAATACCTCCACATGATTCTTCATATCTTATTGTTCTCTATTCCTTATGTCACCCTGTTCCACATCTCACTTCTTAACCTATATAAGTAGCAATGTATGTAGACAGTTCCTTACTCCGAATATTGACTTGGTTTGTATCCCCTTGTTATCCTTTCTCCTGTCTGAAGTCATTTACTCGGGCCGACACTCTTGGCATCCTCCCAGGTCTCTCTTCTGTCCAAATTAGTGGCACACATGGAACAGCAAGGCACAACACACGAGTACATTGAAGCCTAGCCACCCCAATTGGTCTGCAGGACTTGACCGACTCCCATCCACACTATCAGCATTACCAAGACTTAACATGATGTCTGCTTCCTAAACCCCACTTGGTGCATGGTATTGTAACTTTCATTGATCAAAGGACTGTGTATTTTTAATATGTTAAGAACTTCAGATTTGTACCTACTAGAAAGTTTGTGAGGGATGTAGGCTTTATGAAGTGGAACCTCAGAATTAACACAATGGAGACCTTTCTCAAAATCAAAGCTATCATTGTATTTTTTGGTCTTTTCATGTCAGTGTGCTTGTATTAGCAGGTGAACTTCCTGTGAGAGAGGTGCATGTGCTTTGAAAAAGCTTGGCATGGGAGATCCAAATTGGCAGGATATCATATGCTGTTGCTTCTGTGGATGCATGTTTAGAATATTTTGGCAAGAAGCAATGAGTAGATAAAGATCTTTACAGCAGCAAGGTTTGTGAGGCTTCATAGTGTGGTGTGTCTTGGATATGTAGGTGAGAGTTGTTTGATTGAGAAGTCTAGTAGTAAATACAATACTGCTCTGAATATATGTAAGGAAAAATAAGGAATTCACAGAAAACACTTAACACTTGAAGTATTGGCCACAAAAGTTATTATACTTGTATGTAGTACTCACCCTTATATACTACTATTTTACAGAAAACTACAAGCATGGTCATTTATAACCAAGTGAATGTTCATGTGAGGTTTTTTCTTAACCCTTTCTAGGAGTTTTCTGACCATATTACCTGGAACAAAACCCTCAAATGCCTTCTCAAGATTCCATCACAATAATCTGAAGTTCCACAATCCCAACCCTCTACGATTTCTATAACCAAGGTTCCGCCCTCCAGATAGGCAACTCACAAAATCACCACATACATCACTCCATTGTTTTCATTTTTATATTGACCCCTTGTATTCCATTCTCCCCCTTGTCTTTTAATCAGCAAGTAGATAATACAAGAAGTAGCTACATGTATATAACCCCCAGTTGACTGGACTATTTGCCAGTTCAAATATCGACTTAGTTAGTGTCCCAAGTCTCCGACTTAGCCCCTACACTATTCTGACTTTCCGAAATTAGGGACAGATGATTGAGGAGGGTGCAACACATCAGTTGAAGCCAAGTCCCTGTTGGAGAATGGGAGATTCCCTAACAGATAGGAAGGGTCATCGGATCAGGGATCAGTTTAAAGGAGTCCAAACCTCTCTCACTCAGACAATAACTCAACAAATCAGTCTTGAATTGACTACCAAAAAAATATAATAATTTTGGCTGGCCATTTAAGAGTGAATTACTTATAGTAATTAACTCTTAAACTATCAAGCTCTTCAAAGCCTAAAGAAATACTTCAAAAACACTTATATATTTCGCTTATTTCTATTTTGGACCCACAAGGACCCACAGCCTGGCGCCAAACACTTATACACGGAAAATGGTGCCAAACTGCTGGCTCAAGCTCTCAAGATGCATTTGTACAACAAATTCCTGGGTTTAAGTAATAACTATTACACATTAGGTCAGCCCAGAAGCTCGGCTTATTTACTATTAATATTTCGTGACTTGACCAGTCACGAGACCACCAGCCGTGGGAATGTGACTCATTAATGACTATGGTGACTCATTAATGACTATAGGGTGACTCATTAGTGACTACAGGGTGACTCGTAACTGCCACAGGTTTCTAGGACTTTCCATTCCTTTCCACACCCTTCCACTAATTACAGGAAAGCCTTGCCTTATTGGGGAGTTACATAATTAGCTTAGAATTAGTATAAATAGAGACTAGTTCTGTAGCGTAAAATATCAAGCTTATCTTCACCCATAATCCGCCGGATTACTTAGTGCTGCCAGCACTCTCTTAAGTAGGTCGCCGACCACTAAGACTATTGATAGAGGTCACTCGGAGAGTCTACCTCAAGCCCTTCCACTGCTGAAGTGGAAAGTTTCTTGGACAAAATATAAAAGGTACGTAAAAACATTATAAAAGAACTAAACTAGATTTTACAGGTCATCCGTGGAAATAATCCTAGGCAAGGGTAGAATAATAGTTCACAAACATAAACTATTATTCCTACACGTAATTGACAAGTCACCTGCCAAGGCCCCCTCTAAACAATTCTTTTTGGACATCAACCCGGACAGGCATTAGCTTGCTATCGTCTCGTCGGAGAACTTGATTGAACTTTCTTCACACCAAAGTTTTGTCACAGCTCTCGGGTTACCCGCTTACGGTTCCAAAACAGTCCCTCTGACTTTGAATACCCAAATGACTAGTCATATGATCCCTACACTGTGGCTAACTACCCTAAGTCTCTGGTGCTTCCCATCCACTTCTGTTCCCTCCATCACCACCATCAACCCTTGACTTTCGACTCCCTATGACCTCAGAATCTTGACCCCCCATATGGAACCCTTTGGAGACCTATGGAAACCTTCCAGAAGCATTAAAATAAGCACCTGACATGTGGACTTAATAAGTTGACTGTAGAAGATGAGACAGGTACTGGCCTGGGTTGTTTGGGATTTATGACCTGAGTGACACATGTGATGTGGAATGTTATTAGGTATTGGTAATGCTGATAGTGCAGACAGGAATCAGCCAAGTCCTGCAGACCGATCAGGGTGGCTAGGCTTCAACATACTCATGTGTTGCACCCTGCTTCTCTGTGCATGCTACTAATTTGGACAGAAGAAAGACCCAGGAGGGTGCTGAGTGTCAGCCCAAGTAAGGGACTTCAGATGGGAGAAGGGAAGACTAGAGAATGTAAACCAAGTCGATATTCAGAGTGAAGAACTATCTACATACATTCACTACTTATATAGGTTAAGAAGCAAGATGTGGAACAGGGTGGCATAATGAATGGAGAACAATAAGGTATGAAGAATCATGTGGAGGTATTGTCCACAATGATCAGGAATAGAATAAGGAATGTAAACGAGGATAGAATAATGAGATATGGCCAAGAATCAAATAATAGGAGAGTGGGTGAGAATAGAACAATGGAAAATGGGCCGAACATAATACAATAGGGCCATGTCTGAATAATAAGTGAATAGCAATTGTCCCGAAGGGAAATGGGCAAGGAAAAGGATGGAGGATGAAAGAATAATAAAGAATAGAGGGATGGGGTAGTGTCAAGTCTTGATAATGCCAATAATGTGGATGGGAGTTGGCCAAGTCTTGCAGACCGATCAAGGTAGCTAGGCTTCAACATACTTGTGCATTGCACCCTGCTGTTTTATGTGTGCTACTAATTTAGACAGAAGAAAGACCCAGGAGGGTGCTGAGAGTGTTGGCCCAAGTAAGGGACTTTAGATGAGAGGAGGGAGGACTAGAGAACATAAACCAAGTCAATATTCAGAGTGAGGAACTATCTACATACATTTGCTACTTATATAGGTTAAGAAGTGAGATGTGGAACAGGGCAACATAAGGAATAGAGAACAATAAGGTATGAAGAATCATGTGGAGGTAGTGTACAAGGATCAAGAATAGAATAAGGAACGTGGATGAGAATAGAACAATGAAAATAAGATAATAGAAATGTGGATAAGAATAGAATAATAGAGAGCAACCAAATATAAGACAATAGGGTCGTGGCCAAAGATAAAACAATGGTAAAATATCCTGAGGTAAAATGGGCCAGGAAATAGAGAATAAGCAGGGAGGGGTTTAATGTATGATGAGTGGGGAAGAGTGGATGGGGGATAGGGATAGGGAATGTGGAGGATGAATATGCTGAGCTGAGACCAATGTATCAAGTGACATATGTGTAGATTGGTCACTTGCACGTAGGACTAGACTGATTGTTTGGTCGACACTGCCAAGTTACCAGGTGCTCGGTACATGCACTTGTGTCAAGCTTCGGTTACTGTCAGACTTCGGTACTGCTGAAGGGTACTGTCGAAAGGTCGGGCGGACTATGGCCAAGTCCTGCAGGCCAAGAGTAGTGGCATTGGCTTCAACGTACTCATGCATTGCGCACTACTTGCCATGCATGCCACCTATTTGCAACAGACAGATACTCGGGGGGATGCTGATGATGCTGGCCCAAGTCGAGGACTTAACAGAGCAGAAGAAGGTAGAAGAGCCTAAGCCTAGTCAACACCCAGAATGAGGAAATATGTACATGCATGCCCTATTTATATAGGTTAAGAAGTGTCATGTGGAATAAGGAATGTGGGACAACAAGGTATGCAGAGCATGTGGTTATTGTCCACAACGAATAAAATTAGAACAAGGAATGCCAAATGGGGATAAAACAATAAGGGATAAGATAATAGAGACATACCAGCTAGAAACCTTTTCAAACTGCGCAAACTCCCCTCCTGAAGACATCCCTCCCAAAAAAAACCCTCCATTCACCACTCTCTGTCCTGTTTTTCACTCCCCCTGTTCCTTCAGCCCCTCCCCTATATGATCCCGACACTCCATTCACAATTTTATGACTACTCTTACTCCTGAAATACCCCTCATTCCACCATTAACCGCTATCCTTCTGCAAACATCCCAAAACTCCAATTCCGACATCATGAAAACCTTACATCCCTCCCAGTCCATCCGTCACCCTCTTCTCCCATCAATATAACACAGCTGAGCTGCCGAACACCTTGGCACTTTCGACTTGTTGTATTTTTCCCTTGATTTCTTTTACTTTTCTTCCTTCAAAAAAAATAATCAATTAAAATTAAAAATTATACAATTTTCATCATTCCTTTAATCTATTTCCACAAACTCATCCTCCTCATTCCTCCCCTGCTCTTCCTTCCTCTCCTCATCCTGCAAAACATTCCTCAACTCCTCCAGTTGCGGGTTTCCCAATAAATCAGGTTCTCTCTCAAGAAGGAGCAGCATTGCGCCCTCCATCCAATGCAACCTCCCCTCTATCCATCCCAATCTGTCCGTCCCATCCATCCTCCCTGTCTTCTTCATCCATTTCCATCCCGACCCCCCAGCCCATGGTACCGGCTTGGCATTCTTCCCACTCGGCTGTAGGGTACAGGCCCATCTCGGCCTCTTACTTGGAGTTTTCACCTCTGCATCAGCATCCTCGTCTCCCAGTATGGATACCTTGCCCTGACTCCAACCCACAGGGTACAGCTCACCCCGGGACGATCTCACTTTATGCTATTAAAACCCAATCAGTAATAAGTGTGCAAATAAAAGAAAAAATATTACACACCTTCGTCTCTCCTCCATGCCCTCCTGTACTCGGCCCTGCCTCTGCATTCCTATCCCTCATCTGCTCAGGAGCCTTTGGGACCCCCAAGGTACTGGGGATATCTGTCCACCCAGCCGTTCTGGCCTCTTGATCTTTGGCCTCTTGACTGACTTCTGCATAATCCACGGCTGCCTATATCACCGGTACTAGCCTCCCAGTAGTGACTGTCTCGTTGAACTCCGGTTCAACTGCCCCCACTGCAACATCCTCCTCACCCACCCCATCCGCACCCTTGTTGGCTTGTTGTGGCTCCCAACCCACACTCTCTGCCTGTTCCAGGGTACGCCCATGGTCGATCAATGTTTCTCTGGGCCCCCGCTTGGCATTGAGAATTTTGGCATCTATCATGTTTTGACTTCAATGTCTGACAGGATGGGATGATGCAGTGATGGAAAAAATCCAGGGACTTCCCAAACAAATCATGCCATTACATTTAGGCATCCCAAAAACTCTAAAATTTAATTTCCAGCTTCATGGGTTCAGCTGCTAAGGGGGGGATACTGTCAAGTACACATACCAAGACCCATCTATTCAGCATTGCTGACCAAGAAACCATCCTATATCCACGACCAAGTGTCCATGCTGCATGCATAACACTTGATATGCCGGTCTTGGCTTGGCACGTCCACCATCCACACTCCCTGTCTTCACCCTTCTGTCCGTCTCCTCTCAGGACCTCCTGTCCTTGTATTATCCCCGGTCACGACTCCATTTTTTTATACTTGGCCACTCCCTATTGTCCTATCNNGCCCCCCCCCCCCCCCCTTTAGGTAGACATCCCACCGTCTACTAACGGTGTCGGCCTCTAGCCAAGAAGAATGGAAAAGGGTCATACAGGCATATGATGCGCATATACGGAGTGAATGAATGGGAATGGATGGGAACGGACAGAAGAGACCTTGGCCAAACATGCCAAATGACAACGCTGACCGAGAGGTCCCAGCCAAAAACTTGCAAGCTGTTCTGGTATACAAGCATGCACAAGGCAGTTGCATTTACTAGGGCTATTGGCAAAGCTTCCAGCGATGGAACAGGATCCTGGGTGAGGCTTTTGGAACAGTGGCAAGTGCTGCCTGGACCAAGGCCATCAGGATACACCTAAAATGTTAGTGGCTTGATGGATTATAATACTGCCCAATACCCTGTTAATCAATGGATTATAGCAGGTGAGCGAGTTGTGCCCGAATATTGCTGACCGACAGATCTAGTGACATGACAGACAGATGGGTGGACTGAAGTCATCTGGATGGAGAATCTAGTAGACATATCTGTGCTGTTAGCAAGAAATACTAGATCGAGAAGGGTCATAATCAAAAACAAATTTTCAAATGGTCTGTGAGCTGATGCTGATTGATCAAGCATGCCGGACAGAGTGCTGAGGGTGGGGCATTGCCTTCCAGTTGCCTGGAAAAAAACTGAAGTTTTTCTGAACTGGGCGGTTTCCGAATCTATACTGGTATTGGGTTGAAAATGCTGTGGCATGGACCTGTCTTGTTGGACAACCTCCTAGGAGTAAGATGATCTGGTGAAGCTATGAGCAGATCCTGATTCAAAACAGTTAGAAGGGCTACCAGGAGACCCGGTTCCAAATAACAAGATAGAAAGATCATTAAAAGGGTGTCTTGTGAGACCATATTCGTAAAACGTGAGTGCATGGAAAGTAGTTTGATTCTGGGTATACTGTCAAGCTTTGGTTACTGTCGGACTTTGGTACTGCTGAAGGGTACTGTCGAAAGGTTGGGCGGACTATGGCCAAGTCCTGCAGGCCAAGAGTAGTGGTGTTGGCTTCAACCTACTTATGCATTGCACCCTACTTGCCATGTGTGCCACCTATTTACAACAGACAGATACTCAGGGGGATGCTGATGATGCCAGCCCAAGTCGAGGACTTAACAGAGAAGAAGAAGGTAGAAGAGCCTAAGCCTAGTCAATACCCAGAATGAGGAACTATGTACATGCATGCCCTACTTATATAGGTTAAGAAGTGACATGTGGAATAAGGAATGTGGAACAATAAGGTATGCAGAGCATGTGGTTATTGTCCACAATGAATAAAATTAGAACAAGGAATGCAAAATGGGGATAAAACAATAAGGGATAAGATAATAGAGATGTGGCAAAGGATAGGACAATAGGGAGTGGCCGAGTATAAAACAATGGAGTTGTGACCAGGGATAATACAAGGACAGGAGGTCCCAACAGGAGATGGACCAAAGGGTGAAGACAGGGAGTGTGGATGGTGGATGTGCCGAGCCGAGACCGGCATATAAAGTGTTATGCATATGGCATGGAAACTTGGTTGTAGATATAGGATGGTTGCTCGGTCGGCAATGCTAAATAGACAGGTCTCGGTACATGTACTTGACAACTTGACAGATAGGGAGAGTGAACCAAATGATGTGCCAAATATACTAAGCTGAGACCACATACTAGTGAGGAACAACTTGTCACTGGTGTGTGGGTTTAATTGGTAAGGGTCAGTTGGTCGGTATTGTGAAGTGAACTTAGAGCTTGGTATTGTGGACTTGACAGATGTGTGAAATACAAGGACTGAAATACTAACTCAGTCTCTTAGAAAAGAGCTCAAATTAGAAGTAGCTAACTACCTAAAATACTAACTAAAGGATAGTTAACAATTGTATGAAATATGAGAATAAGCTTGGACTTGTACCCCAGTCTCTTGGAAAAGAGCTGAGGTCACAGAGTCACACAACTGCAAAATATGATGGTAAATTGAAACTCCTATCAAAGGCAGTTATCAGAGATAATAATGAATAAAACTGACACCCTCTCTAATACCACAAGGTCCTGGTTGCTAGTGCTGCAAGGAAGAGATATTTGGACTGAATGTCAAATCCGTAACAGGATGTGTCACACATAGACTTGCATGGGCGATGAATGTGACATATGAGAAACCCATGTGACATGTAGTAGATGTGTGTGACGTGTAGTAGATGTGTGTGACATGTAGTAGACGTGTGTGATGTGTAGTAGATGTGTGTGACGTGTAGTCGATGTGAGTGACCCATGTAGGCGACACATGGCACGTGTGATGTGTGTGCCATGCGCATGATGTATGGGTGACATGTTCCTTGCATAATATCGTGCATGTACTGTTGAATTAGGCTCTGATGTGCACAGACATCAGGCCATGGTCTGACATGGCTGTAAGTCCATTTCTATGGGCCTGTGGGCATATACATTCTCATTTCACACATTTGTTCTAAATCATTTATATTCCATCTCAGTTGTTATCCATACCTCAGTCGAGTGACCCATTTGTGTCGACTGAGGTATGTTACCCACTACTTTACCTACCTTTAGGTAGCTTACCATTTGTCCTGTAGCATGACTTATTACAGGTACCAAATAGAGTTGATTTACCCATTCATGTTGACTGAGCATGACTTATTACAGGTTATGGGCCCCACCCAAAGCTGCCAAGCCACAAATAAACACCAATTACTTGAATTGTCCTTCACTGACACCGACCTACTGAACCTGACCCAGATCCACTGAACAAGACCCTGACTGATTAAAGGGCCCAAATATGTCCAACCAACCCTCTCTTTTTATACTACCTGCGAAGGACCATTTCGACAGAAATAACTGGTTTGTGTGGCATGACATTATCTGGTCTGCTGTAGGTGCACATGGTGTCTAAGAATACCTAGAAGGAACATTCCCAAACCCACACCATTAGCACTTGGAACTGTACCCACCCCTACAGGCTACTGGGGATCTAGGACTCCTTCCCTAGAGGAATGGGAACAATGCAATATGTATGCAAAGGCCATGATTGACCTCAATGTTGGGCATGGCATTCAGTCCACAGACACTACAGCCCACGCATGGTCTACCTTAAAAGACATTCATGGCACAGCCTCTGATATGGGACTCCTCAATGCCAATAATGCACTCTGTGCAATTAAACATACAGCTGGTGCAGATATCATTGCCCACTTTGCACATTTGCATGAGGCCTGGGCAAAGGTCAATGCCCAAGGTGGAAAAATAGATGATTCCACTTTCCACACAATTGTCATTGTGTCGATGCCCAGAGAGTGGGACATAGTGGTCGGCACCCTCTTTGCCCTGAAAACCTCAAAGGAAGTCATTGTGAGCCTCATATTATATGACACCACTCTTGCCATCATAGGAAACCCGTACCTCAGTCATCCCAGGCACTTGAAACAACTGTAGCTAGGCATAACTGCTCCAATGAAGTTTGCTCCAATCCAAACTGCAAGCGTTCCGGGCACACTATTGACTGGTGCTTTAAACTGGGGGGAGGAATGGAGGGTTAGTACCCTGATTGGTAGAGAAAACAGGGGAATGCAACGGGAGGAGGGTCAACCAACTCAACCCAACAACAGAAGCCAAGCCCTAACCCTATGAAGCCAACTGCAAATGTCACCGTAGTATCTGCGACCTCATTCACTCCCACTAGTCCTGAGGATAGTCATGAGTTTTATGCATTCATGACTAGTGCAGTCTCACCAACACCTACCCTTATCACATATGCCAACTCAGCGGCAAGCAACCATTTCTTCATTAATATCAGTGATTTCAAGTCATATGAGCCCTGCACTGGGAAGGATGGGTCAACTGCTGAGAGTGGCACAACATTCCCTATACGTGGAAAAGGGACAGTGAGAAAAAGATATATATGCAATGGGAGGGCCATCAACCTTGTATTCAAAGATGCATTACATTGTCCGAGTTTGTCACACAATCTTGTATCCATTGGGAAACTTGATGGAGGGGGCTGTTATGCTGTGTATGGAGGTGGGGGTGTCACTTTTGTCAATCCAGAAGGGCAGCCCTTCATGTACAGGAGGGGTGAAGGAACGATATACAAAATTGACATTTTTCCACCAACTGGTCCTATCCTAGACTACACAGGCATGCCACCCAATGTGCCTGCCAAGACGTCTGCAATTCTTGACATAACAGCAAGGGTCCTCACTACCAGGTCCTATAACAAACCTACCAATATTGACACCTGGCACTGTCCTCTTGGGCATGTTAGCTATGAAACCGCACACCAAATGTTCAAACAAGGCATTGTCCAAGGGATGCATGTCACCAATCTCATATCACATCTGGGGGCATGTTGTTATAGCCCATACCTTCAACAACCCCCACAACCACCCCTCCTTATTCCGAAACCTTTCTGACCGAAAGGACGAAGGATTGTTTTCCGTAATCTCCGTTCCCAACAAAGTCCGACCCAGAATCCACTTTCCGCTTCCGTTCCCGTCGTGACCGAGACACCATCCCCAAGTCCATCTCCGACCGAGACTCAATACTTTGATAACCGACGCGCAGGACTATTGCGTACCTCACTCCCTTGTTCTCTCTTTTATATTGACCCCCTTGTACTTCCTTTTCCCTTGTTTTATGACCGGCAAAGATAGTACAAAGACAGTTGCATGTATATAGTCTCCCAGTCGACTAGACTGTTCGCCAGTACGAATATCATCTTAGTCCACCCAGTTCCGACTCACTCCGGTGAACTTCCTTCTCCTCTCCGAAATTAGGGACAGATGATCGAGGAGGGCGCAACACATAAGTTGAAGCCAAGTCCCTTCGACCTCGAACATCTCAGCGACCGGATTGAACTATTCCGCGACCTACCCTAAGTTTCCGGCGCCTCCGTCTCCGTCCGTAGTCCGTCCGACCCCCGTCTCGGTCTTCGGCCCCGTTACGGACCTTCGCACTAACCCGGATAACCCCTTTGGAAGTACTAGCTAAGCGCCTGACACGCGGACTTAACACATGTGAAGACTGTATTATGGGGAAGCATACCCACCATCCATTTTACATAAATAAGGATTGGAAGACAGAAGATAGCAAACATACCTACATAGATTTGTGGGGACCATCACGTGTGCAGTTGACCGGTGGATGCAGCTATATGATGCCATGTGTTGATGGGTACAGTGGCCACCCCAAGGCTTACTTCCTAGCAAAAAAAGAAGGGGAGACAATGCTGAATGCTTTGAAACACTGTGGCACTTGCTGAATGTCAAACGGGCAAGAAGCTAAAGAAAATCTGCACCGACAAAGGCCCAGAGTTTATGAATACCATATGGAAAGCATACCTTGGTAAGCAGGGTATCATACATGAGTCCACAATAGCCTACTCTTCTGCCTCAAATGGTGTTGTCGAACGGTGTCACCGTACAATTATTGAACAGGTCTGTATATGTTTGCATGAGGCCAGTCTACCCCCATCCCTTTGGTGTGAAGTAGCAGCATCTATTGTATACCTGATGGACTTCATCCCCACCACTAGACACCCCGATGTGACCCCATTTGAGCTATGGCATGGCAAGAAGCCAGATATTTCTCATCTGTGACCCCTGGGCTGCATTGCATATCCCAAAATCCCAGTAGAAGCAGGGGATGGGCTGAGCAAATTAGATCTACGTTCAATCAAGGGAAGATTAATTGGGTATTTTGGGAGGGATGCTTACAGAATTTATGACCCTGAGAGCTGCAGGATTTTCCGCTCTCATGATGTGATTTTTGAAGAGGGGACCAGCAATCAGACACTTACTACACCTGGCTTGCTGAGCAAGGGGGAGACTGACCACATCACACTTGACAACCCAGTCACTGAGGATAAAGACGACCACAACAAAGGACTAGCACCCATACACAAACATGCTATTCCAGCTGCCCCTGCTCCAGCTGCCCCAGTCTTAGATGCTCCTGTCCCAGCTCCAGCTCCATGTTGCTCAACCCACATCCCCATCCCTACACAGGCAATCAAAGATTCCCAAGAATCAGAGCAAAACATACAGGAAGCTCATGATGCTGGAGAAGCATGGGTGAATGACCAGCTGCACCTAGGTGAGGAAGCGAGGGCCTTCCACACCAATGCTCAGTTGCTCCCTGATCCAAACAACTTCTCACTCCCCAATTCATATGACAAGGCAATGATGTGCCCTGAAATATGGGATGGACCGATTAACAACAAACTTGAAGTGATGAGGAAGCATGGGGTGTGGGCTGTGGCAGACCATCCAGATGGAGCCAGGTTGGTTAAAACACGCTGGACCTTTGCTAACAAATACGATGTGGATGGCAATCTTATAGCATGCAAAGCATGCCTCGTCGCTAAAGGATACACCCAAATCCCTGGGGTGGATTTCTTTGAAACTTATGCATCTGTTGTTCGGTATGAATCACTATGCATGAACCTCACAATAGCTGCTGAAACTGATATGGAGGCATGGGAAGTTGACTACGTGGCAGCATACCTGAACTCCACACCACAGGCCACAAGCTACATTGAGTTGCCTGATGGGGAAAAAGAGGAAGGGAAGGTTGGGAGGTTTGATAAGACCTTATATGGAACAATGGATGGTGCTAACAACTGGTGGGGAATGCTGGATAAGGAAATGGGGGAGTTGGGATACTACTGCTCAAAAGCAGATCCCTCAGTATGCTCTTGACATGCAGACGGCAATATCACCATCACCAGCACATATACCGATGATACCACAGGAATCTCGTCATCAAGGGAAGAGTCAGTGAGGGTCAAGGAGGAGTTGGGCTGGACTTAGAAGACAAAGGATCTGGGGGATGCCAATCTGGTACTAGGGATCCATATCGATAGAGACAGGGATGCTGGAACAATTAGCATCTCACAACATGCATACCTTGAACGAGTCCTCAAGCTCTTTGGCATGCCAGATTGTAACTCCCGTGCAACTGCCTTACCCCCTGGCATCACATTGACCAAGGAGCAGGGACCTCAGACTCCAATAGACCACACATTCATGGCAGACAAACCCTACCGAGAATTGCTTGGATCCATCATGTACTCTCAAATTGCCACACACCCTGATCTATCATACACAGTATCCACCCTCAGCAAGTTTGCATCAAACCTGGGGAAGGCTCACTGGCACGCACTGACTCATGTCCTCCGGTACATTAGGGGGTCCCTCGACTACAAGATAACTTATGGCGGGAAGTACAAAGACTTGGCCCCCGTTGGATATGTCGATGCTGACTACGCTGGGGATCTTGACACGCGTCGTTCATGTGCCGGACATGTCTTTGTCCAAGCTGGTGGGCCCAGAGCATGGGGATCCCAGTACCAGCCTACAGTCGCATTATCCACAACAGAGGCCGAGTACATGGCACTCACAAGAGCGATGAAGCAAATTCTTTGGATGTACGGAGCGTGACTTATTACATGTACTCTAGATCGTTGAGTGCGAAAGGTGTGGGGGATATCGCGCGCTATACGGGGGTTGTCATGTCATGCCCAGTCAACGCGCATGAGGTGTCGAATGCGAGTGGGCATGAGATGACGAGTGGGTAGGGACATCAACCTTTACACACACCTAATGATTTCAATTGTCTTCTGTCGAAGATATTTCACCTAGGTTGCCAAACCATGTCGCCTTTTAGTGAGAAGAAAGGGTGAAAAAGTTGCTATGTTGTACTAAGTATAATTGACAATTCTTGCTTGGGTCACAACTCTTACTGCCACTTCGACGGTGTTGTTTTCTACCTGTTGTAAGCAAGGGGGTATTTCCCCACTTCTCAGGCATCCATACTTCTCATATCACCTCTCACCCACTCATCTTCCATCCCCCACTTCTCCCATCTCTCCTCTTTTATTCAGTCACCACATTCACTGCGTACACGGTATCTGTGTCACACGGGGATTGTATCCATGTCACATGCAAACCATATTTGGACCACATGGACGCGTCAATTCTCACGCGCCTCTGGGAAGGGACGTGCGTAGATAGATTTACTATATAATAAAACATGTGTTAGAATAATAACAATCACAAATTTTCTATCCCATTTTCCCATTTTCTGTCTCACTCTCAGAATCAAGTAATCTATAGTACAACTTGTTGAAGACTACCCAATCCACTTATCACTCACCTAGAGATGGACTCAGTGATACCCAAACATCTTGCCGCTTTCATCATTGGCACCGACGCTGCACTCTGGAGAAAATACAAGGATGAGTCCAATCCTGATACCGGGGGGAAATGGGTGGGAGACCCTGTCACCATCAAACGCATAGATGGTGAGGTCGATATCTTCTTGCTCGACCGATACCATACTCTCAACCATTCCGTATTCAACTTCCTATTTGGATATGGTCTCAGCCCTTGGAAGAACCTTGGTGGAGCCCTTAAGGGCCCACCCGCCGTGACAAATAATAAAGGAACTATACACATTTTCCACATTGGCACCAACCACGGATTGTATCACAATTCCTATGATGGGAAAAATTACACCCCATT
>QLPI01007201.1:0-28195 GCA_003314275.1 Chroogomphus rutilus | reverse complement strand
ATAGGCTCAATCTCCTTGATAATTAAGAGTTAATTACTGGAGGTAATTCACTCTTAATTGGCTGGCCAAAAACATTATAGTATTTTTTGTTACCAAGATATGGCTGATTTAAGTGGAAATTTTCTTGAGGAGAGGTTTGGATTCTGCAGGCTGATTTGGCTCGAAAAAATGATTAAAAATAATAGGGAGCATTCCCTATTCCTCAACAGGAATCTAGTCAACTTCTCGTAGATTTGAACATAGTATAAAGATCTTGTACATTCTGTAGTTCAGTCCTCAGTCAGATAATCGACTAAGATTTCAACTAAGATTTCGACTAAGCTTCCTTCCATTCATCTTAGACTTAATTATGTCCTCGCTCTTTACGAAATTAGGGTCCAGTACGATCTGGTAGGCACAACATTAAAGTTGAAGCCTTACCCCACTCTTAACCTCCCCATTGCTTTGACCTTGGGAGATATTACGTTTAATTACAACTACGTCATCTTTTCATATCGTAACATGTAGGGGATATGAATTGTTCAAGACCATTGGTGAATTGTGTTTGATCAAGAAAAGGAATAGAAAACTGATAGACTGGTAAGAAAGGGAGGCCTTGATAGTTGTATTAGGATTGGACCTAAAAATAGCTGGAAAGCTTAACATGCTGACTAAGACTTGGACTTTGGCTTTGGACTTGTGTTTAATAGTCTAGACATTTCTAGACTAGTCCTGACTTGGACTTGGAGACTGGACTTGGGGCTTTAATTGTTGGAGCGCAAAAGTGAAAACTGTGTTATTATGTAAGCTAAATTCAAACTCAGCTCAAAACATCGAAGATGTAATACATAAAACAAGTCATATCTGGCCAAATACCAGTCATGCACAAATGGAAACATAAAAGGGGACTTCAGTGCATCTCAACACACCCCCTCAATGAAGTCTCCCTTCATTTTTGCAAACTCCCAAGCCTGTCCTACACTTCTCATGTTTCATCTTAACAAGTCCCTTTGTGAGCACATCTGCAACCATCTCATCTGTAGGCACAAATTGGAGCTTGGGCAATTTCTTCTCAACTTTCTCCCTGAGCCAATGGTACATCACATCAATGTGCTTTATTCGAGAGTGATGTTCAGGATTCTTGGACACAGCAATCGCAGGCTGGCAATCGCAGTAAATGATGAGTTGTGGGATATGATAGCCAAGCTCAGTGAGCAGCTGTTTCAACCACATGGCCTCCTGTCCTGCAAAATTGGCTGCCATGTACTCAGCATCAGAGGAGGATGTGGCCACAGTTAGTTGTCGCTTGCTGCTCAAGCTCACTGCAGATCCTCCAATGAAGAAGGCATAACCAGTTGTTGACTGCCTTCTGTCCTCATCCCCAGCATAATTTGCATCACAGTAGGCCTGGAGCATTGGCTAGGGACTAGGGCTAGGAGGACCATAGGTCAATCCAAGATCTGCAGTGCCTTTGAGGTATTTGAGCACATGTTGGACAGCCTTCCAATGGCCTAGACCAGGATTTGAGTTAAACTGGCCAAGTTCACCCACAGCATGTGCAAGATCTGGTCTGGTCCCAACAGCAAGGTAATTCAGGCATCCAACTGCAGCAAGATATGGGATATCCTTCATTGCCACTCTCTCATCTTCAGACTGTGGGCAGAGGTCTTTGGAGCGATGACAGCCTGGATCAAGAGGTGTGGCAACTGGTTTGCAATTCTCCGTATTGAATCGCTTGAGAACATCCAAGATATACTTGTGCTGGTTGATGTGAAGTGTCCATTTGGCTCTGTCTCTGTGAATTTCAAGTCCAACAATGTACCATGCAGGTCCCATGTCTTTCATCTTAAAGTGTTTTGCAAGCTCAGCCTTGATTTTGTCAAGATGTGTTCGACTGTTACAGGCCATGAGCTGGTCATCAACATAGACTGGGATGTAGACGTTGATAGTGCCTTGCTGGTACATGTAGAGACAGGAATCGACCTTGGATCTGCTAAATTCCATCTGGTGAAATGCCTGGTCCAACTTGGCATGCCATCTGTTTCCTCCTTGCCTGGTCCCATAGATAGCTTTGTACAGTTTCCCAACCTTGTCTCCCTGCCTGTATCTATCTGTAAGCTCCATGTAGACCTCTTCTTCAATATCACCATTAAGGTAGGCAGATTTGAAGTCAACTTGGTCTAATTCCAGATCTTCTAATGCAGTGATGGCCAGGAGCACTCTGAGGGTGTTGAATCTCACAACAGGGGCAAATGTTTCTGTGAAGTCAATGCCTGCCTTTTGAGAATAACCCTTGGCCACCACTCTGGACTTAAAGTGGTCAATGGCACCATCAGGGAGCTTTTTCAGCTTGAATACCCATTTGGAGCCAATGGCCTTCTTGCCAGGAGGGAGATCCATCACAGTCCACACATTGTTGTCCATTAGCGACTGATATTCATCTCCACAAGCTTCCTTCCACCATGGTGGATCAATTCGAGACATGGCTTCTTTATAGGTGAGTGGTTCTGGGAGATCTGGAGCATCACTGAGGCAAACAATTTCATAAAGTGGGTGCTGAGGAAATGTCATGGCAGAGTCAGCGTGTTCCACCCCCTCATTCTCAGCAACCACATTTTCATTCTCAGCAACCACCCCCTGATTTGGATCCCTCTGATGAGGAACAGGAGGAGGATTACGATACTGGGCAGCATTTGGGACTAGCCACCAAGGTTGAGGTGGGATAAGAATATGCTCTGACCGTCTTAGAGCAGGTGGTGGAGGGGATGGTGGAGGGGCAGGAGAGTCTTGGTGACAAGGACTTGGTGATGGATCAGGTGGAGGAGCATTATCATCATGTGCAATGGCAGGAATATAGGGAGGCACAAGCACTTGGTGGTGGGTAGGAGGGTAATCAGAGATGTCAATCAGCCTCTGTAGTGGTTTCTGCTTTGCAGCAGTGCCAGAATTGAGTGAAGAACGAGGAGAGTCATCAAATATGACATCTTTGCTGATACTCACTCGTCTTGCTGCTGGATCCCATAGTCTCCATGCCTTAGTGCCAGCTGCATAGCCAATCATGACACATTTGGTTATGTGTGACTCAAGGTGTCGTCGCTTCGCTTTAGGGACATGCACATATGCTGTGGAGCCAAAGGCCCTGAAGTGGGTGACAGAGGGTTTATGACCATGCCAGGATTCAAAAGGAGTGTGATGGAGCAGTGCTGAAGTGAGTGAGGGATTGTGGACTTCAACAAATGCCATAGCAGCTTCACCCCAGAATGTAAGAGGGAGGTTTGCATCATGGAGTATGGAAATTATCCCTTCCTCCAATGTCCGGTTAAAGCACTCTGCAACTCCATTCTGCTGAGGTGTGGCTGGTGCAGTCTTCTATCTGAATATCCCAGAAGAGGCAGTTAATGATCCAAACTCCTTTGAAGAGTATTCCCCTCCTTTGTCATCTCTCAGGGTCTTTATGGTCTTTCCAGTCTGGTTCTCCACCAATGCCTTGTACTGCTTGAATGTGTCCAGTGCCTGGTCTTTAGTTTTTATTAGGTAGATGTACACAAGGCGAGACTTGTCATCAATGAAGGTGATCCAATAGTTGAATCCCTGAGGAGTGGGTACTTTTAATGGACCATGGACATCAGAGTGGACAAGTTGGAGGATTTGGGTGGCTCTGGAAGAAACTTTCTTTGGGAATGGTTCTCTGTGTTGTTTCCCATGAATGCATGCTTCACAGATTGCTGGGAATGGAGTGTCTGAAGTGATATCCATCCCTTCTACCATGTCCTGAGTGATGAGTCACTTGATGGCATCAATGCCAAGGTGGCCAAAATGACAGTGCCAAAGCTCCAAGTCCAAAGTTTTTGATGCAGCAATGTGTGCTGTGTTTACCTCATCCTGAGTGAGTGTATCCCCATCTAGGTATGCAAGTCTCCCTTTGACAGTGGCAGTCAGGATCAGTTTGCCCATTTTATAGAACTTCAAGATGGTTCCTACAATCTCGACCTTAATCCCATGATGGACAGTCAAGAAGAGGACTGAGAGGAGGTTGTTTTGAAGTTGGAAAACATATAATACATCAGAAAGAAGTATGAGGGTCAATTTCTTGTCCTTTGGGCAGAAAACCACTGTGCCAGTCCCTTCAGAATACACCACACTATTGTCTGCCAATTCTATAGCCACTTTGTGAGGTTTGAGTTCCTTGAACCAGTACTGGTGTGGAGTCATATGTGCAGAAGCTCCTGAATCAGTGCACCAAAGGTAGATGGCATTAGAGACAATGTGGGCAGAGAGAAGGGAGGGAATCTGCTTGTTTGCAAGCATGGCAGACTGGGTGGAGTGATGGAGATGACTGCTGTCTTTGGTGACAAAGGGATCAATGAGTGAATGGACTGTCTCATCTGGCTCTTTTCTGATATTAAATAGAGCATCATAAGTATTGAAATGAGTGCCTGCTTGTTTCTGTACATGAACATTATGAAGGGCATTCCACATCTTCACCGGATCATGCTCAATTCCCTGAACATGCACACACTGTCCTGCCTCTAAAGCTGAAGCAATCAGACCTGCTGCCATCTCCTGATCCAAATCCCACTTTTCCTGATATACAGACACTGTAGGGCACTTCTTCTTGTTATTAACAAGCATCCACAAACCCTGAGAGCGTAACATGGCAGTCATATTGAATGCCCAGTCATGATAATTTGTGTCTGACAGCATGGGAAATTTTGGAGAGGTGGTATCATCATTGGAGGTGGATGTAGACATGTTTTTTTCTGGTAAGGTTGGTGTGAAGATTGGTGTGTTATGGGTGAATGAATGAATGGATTGATATGCCTCATCTATGGGCGCTTAATTTCATGTTTAAGCGATGCACAAATGGAGCAGATATAGGCAGAATATGATGCAGAAGATGTAAAGACAAAGTGGAACACCAAGCAGTGGCCAAGGAGGGTCCTAAGGAGGGTCCTAAGGGTCCTAGAGGTTGGGAAAATGGTCCAAATGGCACCAGTTACTCCCCAACAACTTCAGAACTTCAGGGCTCAGAATAGGATGGCACAACCTTGCCGCAAATCATGTGAACTGTTAAGAATCTACAGCCCACAGATTCCAGTACCCAAGGATGACAAGAGGCCTCAGTCAACCAGCAAACTAGTCAAAGACTAGGCCAGGGGTGTGTGTTATGGCCCATGCTGCCAATAAACCCACATTAATCCCCACAACCACCCACACCATTTCCAGGACCTTTCTGACCGCCCAAAGCCTGAACAACCACTTTCCGAATTCCATTGTATCAACCCAAGGTTCCGTGTTCCCGAACCTCCAAAGATTCCAAAGCCAAGGTTCCGCTCCTTTAACAAACGACACACAGGAACATCGTGTACCTCACCCCCTTATTCTTCGCTCTGTATTGCCCCTTGTGTTAGAACCAATGGAATCTTTGAGTGGTCATATATATTTTTCTGTTCACTTCAGCACTAAAACTCGAATATCTCCCCCAATTCTATTCCCCTCAAGGGGAAACTTCTCACAGGATTCACAGGCAATAAAAAGAAGTTACAGGAATATTTTCGCGATTTTAGGGGCGATTTTGGATGAGTACCACCTACTTGGCCTGGTACCTGATACAAGGCCCAAATAGTTCCTCAGGGTTGATGGACGGGAAATCATTGATGGCCAAGCAATTTTAATATAACTATCTTCCACATTTCTTCTATCTTTTTCTAGGGCACGGCCCAAATCTTTTTCCTTGCCCACATACCCACGTTCCATCACACACCCGGCCGTATCAGAACGGCCTCCGGTCACATTCCGATAATTTTTCATGATTACACAGCCTTTTATTTCTTATAAATACCTAGCTGTATCTAGCTAAACCATAGACAAGTAGAGATTACATTTCTACATCCCCACTCTCACTAAACCTCGAGATAACATCAAAGCTCCCCTCCGTGCTGAACCGAAGGTTAAGCCCGGGCATCGCACTTTCCTATTTCGGACAAAAACACCAGAAACTCGTCGTACCAATACCTGGATTGAGATTTAAGTTCCCAGTAACAAATAACATTTTTACATTTCACCATCTATTATTTTTACCTTGTGGGAGGACCACAATTCCATAAACCGGCGCTTTGGCGCCCAGGCCGGTTTCCCGGAACGGCACCCAAGCGGAGGCCAAACCCGGGACTCAGCTCCCAGTAGAATTGCTATAGAGCAATATTTTCCTTAACAATAAATATCGATAAAATAACCAGAAAATCCACAAGAATATTCTCCTATTTATACAGCCGATACTTCAATATTCTACCCCGGAAAAACCCCACAGAGATCTAATCTGCTACACCAAACTACACCTTGTACTCTCTTCCCCCCCTTGTCTTTACTCAGCAAAAGATAGTACAAGACTAGATACATGTATATAAGACACCAGTCAACTGGACTATTTGCCAGTATGAATATCGACTTAATTCTGTATCATAGTTTCCGATTCAGTTCCAGTAAACTTTCTGACTTTCCGAAATTAGGGACAGACGATTGAGGAGGGCACAACACATAAGTTGAAACTAAGTCCCTGCAACCTCGAACCACTTGAACCACCTAAACCCGTGAACAGTCTTAGACCCCCCGGTGCTTCCTGTCTATCCGCCCCTTTCTGATTCCAACTGTGACCCACAACCTTTAGCCCCTCCACCTCTGGAGTACAAACCCCTCCTCAGAAACCATTCTGAACCTCCAGAAACCCTTCCGGAAGCCTCTAGCTAAGCGCTAACTGTGAAAATCTAAACAGAAGTGTAATTCAGACTTTGTCTCGAGGTCTCTATATTTGCGCAGTAGCTACCTAAACAGAAGTGTAACTAGATATTTATGGTAAGTTTTAAATGAAAGTTCAATCATAATGAAGAAAAGTACTCACTTCAGACTTTGTCTCGAGGTCTGAAGTGATACTGCAAGAGAGTCTCGCTCTTATAGAAGATTCAAACAATGGAAAAGATAGAACAAAGGAGAAGTGTAACAAAAAGGGATAAGACAAAAGATATTCCACCTTTAGTGCCACTCTATCCTTGTTAATATTAGAACAAAAGAAATAAAGGAATGAGAATGGAATAAGACGTGCCACACCAGTGTCTGTACCGAGAGAATGGATCCTGGAGATAGAGATCTGGACTGACTTGCTCCAATAGAAATTTCAACACTAACATGCAGATTTAACAGTGTGGCTTTGCAACACTAGGCAATGAGGAAGGATTCTGTCCTACCACTGGCTGGCTGAAGTCCTTAGGAGGTTGTTGAGCAACTGCTAGGAGAAGCTGAGGGGAAGGAAAGAGAAAAGAGAGCTGTAATAGGGCAAAAAAGCAAAGTTGGTGTGATTGTTGAGGTGCTTTTATAGTGCCTAGATGGGCTCTGATCAGGGATCAGTTGCTGGCCAATGGTAGAGGGCCTAGATAAGTACAAAACACAATAGGTGGTGTTATGTAGATGTCTATAGATAAAGCGTGGGGCCCATAACCTGTTGGAGCGCAAAAGTGAAAACTGTGTTATTATGTAATCTAAATTCAAACTCAGCTCAAAACATCAAAGATGTAATCCATAAAACAAGTCATATCTGGCCAAATACCAGTCATGCACAAATGGAAATATAAAAGGAGACTTCAGTGCATCTCAACATTAACTTGTGAACTTGTTATTACAGAAGTGAGCCAGAGGCCTTTATATACAAAAACAAAGCAATGATGCGTAACGATGTGAGAGGTTGGCTATGCCATTTGAATGACAAATCACAAGAACAAAGTATACAAAAGAGGAAACTATGGAGAAACTCAGGAGAGACTGCACGAATAGGGGCTAGGGGCTATGACAGGGGGACACTAACCAAATAGGTAAGGATGATGAGTAACAATGAGAAAAGACTAACAGAATAGAAAATAGGTCGAGTTATGACAAGAAAAAGGGAAAACATATAAAAGAAACAATAAGGAAGTCCACCAATAAACATCTAACAACCTTGTCCACTACTCCTGAGGGGCCTTAGGATGAGTCAGGGGACTGAGTCATCTCGGAGTATTTCCAGGTCACAGGCAACATATCTTCTGCAATTTCTCTAGTATCCAATCCAAGGATAGGGGTCTGAGAGTAGGAGGACTAACGTATATATGGTCGTGCACTCTCATCTTGTGTTTAAGAGTAAGTCAAACGGAGTGGGCAGGGTAATCAGGATAGGATGGTGCCCTGAACTCTGCCTCATATTCTACTCTACTCCTATTATAATATGCTGGTCTAGATGTCATTCTAAGAAATATGTATGGTTCTCAGCTTTCTGGGAAATAGACTGCATCTCCTATCGCATATGACTGATTGTAGATTGGATGGGATCTGCTCCTGAGTGAGAAACATGCTGGAGGAGGTACACAAAGATAATGATATGTTAATGGTTCTGCCTGGATATGGGTGTCCTCAGTGTTGTGGCATTGCATGGGAATGTGCTCTGAAGAAGACATGATGTCAAATTGGGAGTCTGAAGATTGGAGTGCTGAATAGAATGGTTGGCTATGCGCTGTGGCAACAGTGAAGGTGATATGGGATGAGTGCCATCAGAGTCAAATTTGAAACATGGTTGAGAGATACAGGGGACAAAAAGGGATCAGATGCACCCAGAGTAGGATCTATAGGGTAGAAATAGGTTATAGGACACATAGAGATAGAGAGGCATTCCATTCACAGACTAGGAAGTGGAGGAGGATATATCTAGGATGCATGTATAGGGAATGGCATGGGTTGGGCCAAACCACATAGGTTATGGGGTTGGATGTCCTTGGGTGTGGGTGCAGGTCAAGCTGAGAGCACCCACAACCTGGCCCAACCTATGGTGTCATGCATGTGCCACATGTGCACATGGATGACATGAATGCACTGGATGTGCATGCACTGGACATGCCATATGCACCATACATGCCATATGTGCCATATGCACATGCACATGACATGCACATGCTGTATGCACTGTACCACATGTGTGTATGACACACATGTCCCACACATGTACACAGACAACATGCATGCTCTGTATGTGCCATACACACTGTATGCATCATATTCCCCGTATGACATGCATGCACTGCACATGTGCAGGTGCGGCACACACCCAACACCCATTGACCCATAACCCATGGGTTGATGGGTTTGAGTTTCCCATGGGTTGGGTGCAGGTCACCCACATTTGACCCATGGGTGACCCATGCCATTTCCTACACATATATGCAAGTGATGTGCACTTACCAGCAGAGAAATGAGGCACAATATCGACACAGGAGTTGAGGGCACTACAAGAAGCATGAAGCAGAATTTTCACATTTAGTTGGACCACACAAACAGGGCAGACAGAAATAGATTGGAGACACAGAAAGTGTTATGATGTGAAGGAATAATGTAATCATAATAAACATAATATCTCCCAAAGATAAACAATGGCGAGGTTCAGGATAGGACACGGCTTCAACTTGTATGTTGTGCCTACCAGATCGCACTGGTCCCTAATTTGGGAATAGCGAGACAGAAGAATTAGCTTAGTCGAAATCGAAATTGATTATCTGACTGAAGAGTGAACTACTGAATGTACAAGATCTTTATACTACTTCCAAATCTACTAGGAGTCAACTAGATTCCTATAATAGATAAGAAAGCCGAGGATCGTGAAAAAGCAAGAATGGAAATACTACATCCCAAATATTGATCTCCTCTGTGACATTGGGGGTGACATGTCACCCAATTCCCAATGGAGTTACCCTAAGGAACATAATAGCAAATTGAATATAAGAGACTGAATGGAATTGTGAATAAATGAAAGTGGAGTGGAACGTAAATGAAAGGATATTAAACGTAAATGAAGACAGAATGGAATTGCGAGCATATGGACTGTGACATAAATGAGTGGAGTGAATTGACAGGAGCATGTGATGCCAAGACGGATACACGAGGTGCATATAGTCTGTGGGCTGAGGGTGTATAGTTGAATAGGCAAGTAAAGGCGTAGTTAGGCTGAGTGGGCTGAAATGAATAGTCGGGCATGCCGGCATACGATTCCTAACAGCAAGCCACATTGGGTCGACTGCATGTGGATGTTATCTCAGGGTAGTTATGCAGGAGATCATGTTCCGGACTTGAATTCTCTATAAGAGACAGATAGGTAGATAATAACAAACCAGTCTCCCACTCAAAGAACACTGTTTATTGTCACAATCGACAAAGTCTAAATCACTTGCATCCTTATACCGGGGGATTACATTGGTCATCATCACTCATGTCCCTGGACCGAGTGGGAATATATCACTGAGTATATTACAAGCTATCTACAAGTTCACTCGTATTTCTCATAGAGACTATCATTGCCAGGCAGTCACTCAGCCCCTTGCATACTCACAAGCACTGTCACATGATCACACATGATGTCAAGCCATATTGGGCTAGTTCCATCAGGGCAATACATATAGTTGTCCAGACACACTGGGAATAATCCCTGATATGTATCAAAGGAGACTCGTGCTGGTACCATATGCTGATTGTACCAGAGTTGTTCACAAGTGACTGTTGCATACTCACCCATCCCCCATAGCCACCTCCCTGGGTTTGCACTTAGTTGAACTGAAAACTTTCACATCACGTGGTGGGCTCCCTACAATAAAATACAATAAAATACAATAAAATCAAAAAGAAACTAGATAGACATAGAACAAATATATCTTCTAAATAACCTCTTCTCCATAGTCACCCAGGACATTTGCCTAGACTTTCTCTACTGTGCTTAACAGGCTACCACCCCAACCTTACCATCCACCCCAAATGAGACCTCATGTGCTCACAAGCTCAAAATTTTGTAATTCACCTGGAAAAACTTTACCAAGAACATTGCCAAGCTATCATTGACACCCAGCAAGCTTACCAAACCTCAGCAGATACCAAACAACTGCCTGCACCAAAGTTTGAGATCGGTAATCTCATGTTCATCAAGGCACAGTTGTTTAGAACAATGTGCCCTACTAAAAAGCTTGCCAAGAAGTTGTTGTAAATCATAGCTCACCCCAGTACTCACTCAGTTACCTTGAAACTTCCAGATTATATGAAGGCAGCACACCCTATGTTCCAGATTTTGAGGCTTCAACCAACATCACCCAACACCATTCCAAATCATATACAGCCACCTCCACCTCCTGCCATCATCAATGGAGAACCAGAGTTTGAAGTCTCCAAAGTTCCAGACTCCAAGATCAACAACAGAGGCAAGGCCTGCAAATGTTGCCAACATGTTCACAAAACCCTTCCCACACAACTGACCTCATTTCCTCATGAAACATTAGGGGATAATTGATAACTCACCTGCAGGGGAGTGTTGTGAAGAATAGTAAGCATGATGTTTGAGTGATTAATCCCAGCATCAGGGGAAATCACGCCTTGGAATCCCAGACATGCCTCTATTTTATTCACAGGGATTTCTCATCGAGTTACATGTATAAGTAGGATAACTATGTAAGACAAATGTTCAGATCCATCCTCTGAACATTGATCTTAGGTTGATGACCTGCGCAATATAAGTTTACCTTTCTTACAATAAATAATCGGGTGGCCTATACCATGAAGGTACGAGGTACAGGAACATGTAGGGGCTCAACGGTCAGTGTCGAAAACACCAGAATATTGCTGTACGCAAAGTAGGGTATATGTAATTCAGGGTATATGGCCGGAGCAAGTGCTTCAAATAGATATAAATTTTCCAAGCGCCCCATGTGATGAAATTTTACAAAATGAATACATACACCCGTGGACGATCGGCAGTTGAAGCGCTGATCGTAGCTGACACCATCGAAATGTGCAATTTGCACTCGATCTTTCATAGAAGACTACACTTTCGCAAGATAATGCCTATCAAACTACATTAAGAACCTAGAACTCGTGTTTTTGCTTTTGTCCGATGAGCGGACTTGTCTATATTCGGAATATTGACAGGGCCGTTGTGATAATGATCCACCATTTCACTAACCTCAACTACGGGTAAAAGCATTCCCAAAGGACCAAGATCGGCTTTGTCCAAACAAAACGAGTTTTTCTGCAGGTAAACCTTGAAATGTTTTATTATAAATCCACAGTCTTGCATGATTCTATGTTTCTTCTTCCCATAGGTGCTCGTTCACTAACAGATTATGTGTTGTTCTTAATGTGTCCTTTACCATTCCAAAGAATGAAATATTTCATACAGGACATGACCATAATACTTTCGAAGGGTTATGATCGGCATAGCATGAGTGTAGAGGTCTTCTGCACAAGTCGCTACCAGCGCGTGGTGAATTGTAACATAACCGTAATTACACGTTCTTGCCCAACTCGTTAGCGGCTCCTGTATATTATCAGTCGTTTGTATAGTCCGCTGATAGAGTTTGTTTATCGTGACGTGGGATCTTGGCTAAATGTAGACAAGCGTTATAAAATACAAGGCTCTCTACGCACACAACAGATAATACGAAGACATGTCACCTACACTGAAAATCGCCCTGCTATCCGTGGCAGCAGCTTGCTACCGGGTCGGCGTCCATCCTCCAAACCCGCCACCCTCGAAAACAGATCGAGTGTATCATTCGAGGACATTCTTCGAGAAAGCCATGGGCTGGTTCAACACTTTTGTACAGGTTTGCAATCCACTTCATTCGGTATTAGAGATGTGTTGATGTTACAATCCAGATTGTGGCCATTGGGTCTCTGATGATCGATTGCGCCGTGCTGCTTTCATTGCACTTCTCACGATCTCAAACTTCATGGATACTTTCAAGCGTTTGTGCTAGCGCATCCCCATCTGTCGCCAACTTAACCTCTATCTCTCCATTGAGCATGTTAGGAATTGGATTGATGTACACTGGTGGTGCCCTCCGCCTGTGGTGTTACAAGACGCTGGGGACTCTCTTCACCTACGCGGTCGCTATCAGGCCTAATCACAAGCTGATAACGTCAGGCCCGTACGCCTTCGTCCGCCACCCAAGCTACACCGCGGTTGTTCTATTGTACACAGGCGCGATCATTACAGCTCTCTGCCCAGGGAATTACGTTTACGAATGTCGCATAATGTCGACGCCGGTTGGTGTGATTTACGCTGCATGGATCGGAATACAAGTATATACGATGGTATCGTTGCTGAGACGGGGAAAGGTAGAAGATAAATGGCTCAGAAAAGAATTTGGTGTGAGCTGGGACCATTATAGCCGATCTGTTCCATGCAGGTTTATTCCGGGCTTTGTGTAATATGAGATTTTGTAAGTCTTGACATGTTTGATTTACCTGCTCGAAGATTACAAAATACATTGAACTGTATCAGATTCAGCGTCAGCGGCAGAAGTAGGTAACATCATAGGAGAACAACATTGACATACCACAAGGAAAAACATAATTGGTGAATGTGCCGAGCCGAGACCGGTGTACCAGGTGACTTGCATACGGCTTTGTCATGTGTGCGTGGACATAGACTGGATGCTCAGTCAGCAATGCTGAGTTACCGGACACTCAGTACATGTACTTGACAGTTGGAGTTTATCAATGAGACTGGAAACTTCATCTGTTTCATTCAAATGCTTCGAAGTTGTAGAAGGTGGGTGTACTATAGGCTTGTCCTTAGCCTTCTATTTTGCCCTAATTTTCTTCTTCAGCTTGGCCTTGGATTTCTTCTTCTTCACACTCTCTACCTCTGAACCACTCTCCTCAGATGAATATTCTTCATCAGATGAAGGGTCAGTGTCTTCTTTGTCCTCAGAATCTTCTTCAATTGAATCATCAGAGTCTTCATCATAAAACTTAGGAGATGTCAAAGATATGGTCTGCAGCTGCAATGATAATATCAATGGGGAAGGGGTTGGAACTTGGAAGGTTGGGGTTAACCTGAAGCATGCAATCTTCAAGTTGTTTCTGAGTGGTACGAGAAATTCCTTTCCAGAAATATTTCCTATACTCCTGGTCATTGATTTTGTTCTTCTGGTGAAGCCATCCACCGATGCATGCAAATTTTCTTTGGAACCTGCAAAAATCATAAAGGCTTTGAATATTGTCAAGTCCACAATACCAAGCTCCAGTTCACTTCACAACACTGACCGACTGACCCTTACTGATTAAACCCACCAGCAACAAGACATTTCCTCACCAGTACATGGTCTTGGCTCTGTACATTTGACACATCATTTGGTTCACTCTCCCTACCCCATCCCCTCTATTCTTTATTATTCTTTCATCCCCCATCCTTTTCCTTACCTGTTTCCCTCCAGGCCAATTGGTATTCACTTATTATTCAGTCGCAGCCCTATTGTATTATGTTTGGCCAATTTTCTATTGTTCTATTCTCACCCACTCTCCCATTATTCTATTCTCAGCCATATCTTATTATTCTATTCTCACTTACATTCCTTATGTTATTCTTGATCATTGTGGACAATACTTCCACATGTTCTGCATACCTTATTGTTCTCCATTCCTTATGCCACCCTGTTCACATCTTGCTTCTTAACCTATATAAGTAGTGAATGTATGTAGATAGTTCCTCACTCTGAATATCGACTTGGTTTACGTATTCTTGTCCTCCCTTCTCCCATCTGAAGTCTGTTAGGAATCTACTTTGAGCAAACCCATATATTCAATTTTTATTACTATTACAAACCTATACAGCATCAAGTTGAGCCAAGCTCCCCCCGCATACGCATCACACACATACGAGTCAAGGCGCAAACATGCGCATGCATACAGTCCCACCACACTGAACCAAGAAATCGCCACTCCAGCCATCTAACAGCTACATCGAGGTCAAGACTGCATCCAGACCATCATACATGGACTGCTTTTTTCCACACACCCCCAAAACTCCATCACCCCTCTCCTATAACTAATCATTTCTCATGATTCAATCATGAAAAACCATTTTCCCATTCTCCATCACCATTTTACTCCTATATACTTTTGTATAAATAGGTAGTAAAATGTTCAAGAATAATAACGAGTCTATAACAAGTTTTTTCACAAGTTTTCCAATCTTCATAACCACATCCTTCAATATTCAAGTTCATTCTTTTAATATTCCTTGCACACAATCTTTAAGTGCAACGGGCTTCGACTTTATTATTCAACTTCATTATTATAAGAGGATTAAGAGTCTCAGTCTCTTCAACATGCTAGCTGCACCCACATTCTTTTCACTCACAATACATGACATACACAGATTCCAAGATATCAAGCCAAGACTTACCAGGGACAACTGGATCTCCCGTAAACAAGTGTTACTGGTGTTAAGTCCGCGTGTCAGGCGCTTAGCTAGTACTTCCGAAGGGGTATTCCGGGTTAGTGCGAAGGTCCGTAACGGGGCCGAAGACCGAGACGGAAGTCGGACGGACTACGGACGGGGACGGAGGTGCCGGGGACCTAGGGTAGGTCGCGGAATGGTTCAATCCGGTCACTGAGGTGTTCGAGGTCGAAGGGACTTGGCTTCAACTTATGTGTTGCGCCCTCCTCGATCGTCTGTCCCTAATTTCGGAAAGGAGGCGGGAGTTTACCGGAAATGAATCGGAAACTGGTGGGAGACTAAGTCGATATTCGTACTAGCGAACAGTCCAGTCGACTGGCAGACTATATACATGCGACTATCCTTGTACTATCTTTGCCGGTCATAAAACAAGAAGAAAGAGAGTACAAGGGGTCAATAGGAAGAAAGAACAAGGGAGTAAGGTACACGATGATCCTGCGCATCGGTTATCAAAGTATCGGAACCTTGACTTCGGAGTCTTCGGAGGTTCGGAAACGCGGAACCTCGGAATGTATGTCGGACATCCGGAAATTGGTTAATCGGTCTTTGAGCGATCGGAAAAGTCCCGGAAAAGGTGTGGGTGGTTGTGGGGGCTGGTATGGGTTTATTGAGAGTACGGGCCATAACAACTGGCTATTGCAAAAACCAGAGGATTACAATATGTTATCATTGGTATGGATACTATTACAACTCTTTCCAACCCCAATACTACTGTGATCGGAAGAGTCCTAGGCACCATCCCCCTTGTGCATCTTCCACCCAGATGGCAAGAACGGAATAACGATGCACACATACAGATCGTACTCTGCATTTCACCTATGAGCCAAATGTCAATCAACAAAACAAATGTCAATTTTTAGACACTGAAGATCCTGATAACAAAAGCATGAATCAAGTACCCAAGAAACACGTCCATCTGTCCCGTCGACGTTTATGATCATTCCCATGGTACACGAGTCAATCAATCTTTGAGGCAAAATAGCGGCAATCCAGTACAACTCACAAGTCACCTGATAATGGACATAATCATGGCCACCCCTATCCCAACATCTATTACACAACCCCAATTCACTGAGTCAATGCAATTGACAGCATACAAGAGGACACACATACACACCAATGACACCAGTCATAATGCTTTTCGTCTACATATGGACCAATCCAGTACTGATTCCACCGTAACACATCTGAAATGGACCAGGCGACTGACGATAGAGCGTTCAATATGATCTGTTAACAGCTCTAGTACAAACACATCAACCGCTGATGGAATCATCATATCACTATCAACCACACTATATACAGCGGAATGCAAAACACCCTATAAGCTTGTCGTTCCAGCCAAAATTGTCGTCAGTAACAAGTCCAAGGAGACATCCATCAACAAGTTCACCATAGACATACCACACGCGTACATCAAAGCCTCAACACGGGCTCTCCATCAACTGAGTCAGCTGCAATAATAATATTTTGTCCTACTACAACCTTTGAGCCCGAGCGTGCAACTCAGAACAAAGCACCAACCATAATCAAATCATCAACAAACCTTACAAAAGATTCATAGCCTCACACACCGTTATTATCACGAGTATCCATGAGTCAAGCATTATCTCAGTGTTTTATTGTCTGAGAAATTACAAGAACCTTCCCAGTCAATGACAAGTAAAGCAAGACAGGAGGAGGCAATTACAAGACAAAATATCAACCAAAAGACAAAAATGGGAAGGAAGATTCACTTACAAGTACACGAATGAGTCCACAAGAAACAATGATGCACCCTCGACACCAACCGACACTGCTCTAATCACCAAGAATGCATGCAGTGAGGAATTCAAGACTGTTGTATTTCCATGAGTGACCCACGAAGCATCGCGTCTGAATAAGCTTTCTACACCGATCCCAGGAGGAGATGCATACACACATCAATCACATCTTATCGCCATATATCTATGAACAAAACGTACCAAAGTCCAGGCATACAATACCATCACTGCCACCACTGGCAGGAATCCGGATATCTATGTCCCCCGAGTCAGGAATCAAGTTCCACGGACTTACTGAGGCCAACAAGTATGTGAAACAATCCCCACAAGTTGGACAACACTTACCGGAATTGATTGAATGACACAGAAACACGAGACCGTGCAAGACCGTGTTCGCCGAGGGATCAACACCTGTGCACACATACGGGATCTTGTCATTCAGGGTACTATTCCTCACAAACTACTTGTTATACAACTCTATTTTGTCCCTTAGACAAAATGGTACCATGTGTAGATTCTCTCTTAGACTAGAACCTATCTTGATAAAATGTTAATATGAATTGAACTATTGACATGGTTCAAAACAAGACTCAAAACTGCAGGACATCCCCCGAATCCTGATGACACCACCACCATCCAGGTGACAATCTGGTGAAAATGACCACCACGATCACCATGACCACCATGACCACTATGACCCCCAAGACCACCACAACCACCATGACCACTGTAACCACACCAACCACAACCCCCAAGCCTCTGGTACAAAATACCATTAATTCCGAATCAATATGAACATACATTATCAGTCATCACCGTAAAACAAAGAATGCTCCAGATCAGGATTGGAAGGATCCAGCTGACAGAAGAAATCCACTCCCATCATGTCTCCTCCACCGCTTGACTCCAGCACTGGGACTACCACTCCAGGAATCAGCCCTGCCATCAGTGCCACAACCCCCAGAACCACCACTTCAGGAAACAGCCCTGCCGCCAGTGCCACAACCCCTGGAACCACCTCTTTAGTAAGATGCCCCATCACAGAGGCCGAACCCTCCACATCACACACCGGGTCTGCCTGTTTGATAGACCGCCCTGCTCTGGGTGTCACATTGTCTGCACCATGCACCAGACCAGTCCCCCTGGGAGTCCTCTTCCTTTTAGAGGCTGCCTCTCCCATACCACATGCCAGAGTTGACCAACCCACCACTGCCCAACGACTCTGGACTAGACCACCGCACCTCCACACACATGTCGGACAATCCCAACCATCTGTCTTGATAGTGTTCCACATCTCGGAGGCATCCAACAGCCTCCTTAAGTCAGCACTGAGAGTGAAAATACCATCTCTGATTTCCTTCAGGATATCTCCATTTGCAGCACTCCCGGTCTTTGGAAGGGGAGGGACCAGTACTTAGACCTTCGTCCTCTTTGAAGAGGACACCTCAGGAACCTCTGTCTCCTCCCACCTCCTCTTCCTTGAGGTCAATCCTTTAACAACTGGTACCCCACTGACCTTGCACCTCACCCTGCTCTTCCGACAGGGAACACAGGTCTTGACCAACATGGTCCATGTACAAGGTTCCCCATGTTTGAGACACCGGTTGCAGGGTTCCAACCTCAACAAAGAGGGATTGGTGACCTGGTACAAGTCAGGATGATGGTAAATTAGCACCTGGCGACTAGACTCAAAGGGTCCGAGACCCACCTCCTTCCCGGTCGCCCGTGCATCCCAAGCCACCTGATTTTTGTAGGCCTTTTGTGCCCCCAAAATCCAGGCATCCTTCTCGAGATTTCTCCGATGCTTCCACTCCGCATCCCTCGCAGCAGTGCTTGTCCCAACCACAGGTACAATAGGTACATCCTCCCTACCCTCTGATTTGCCCCTAGCAGATGAAAAGATGGACTCTAAATCCGAGGGGACACCGCTATCCGAAGATTTATCGGACTTGGTCTCCTGTTATAGATCATCCCCATCCTCGGACTCCGATGGAGCAACAAAACCCCCCCAAGGCGGTACATCCTCCAGATCTTCAGCCACCTGACTGGCCAGGAGATCAAGCTCCAGAGCCTTGGCATTGCACTCCATGGCTTGTTCCTTTTCCTTCCTCCTCTTCCTCCGATCCGCCTCCTTTGTTTTTCCCTCCAGTTTTCAGACTTTGGCCCTCCGATTTTTTCCGACCTTCTGGATGGCCTCCAGTTTCCACGCCCCTTCCACCTTCAACAAACGAATCTTTTCCACACATTCGGCCTAGGAAGTGCACACCTGCTCCAAGACTTCCGCTTCGATATCCTGCTCCAGTCCAGACATGGGTGGGGGCAGGAAAAGGAACTCAAGGCGGAGAAAAAACCTGTTATATATACATTGGACGGGCGCTTGGAAAAAACACTTATTACGTCCCAATATGCCTAAAAAATAATCCCACGCTCTTCTCCGCTCAATTTACGGCAAGATTAAGCTTAGGACCTCAAGGGCTCGGTCCTGGTGGAGGGATACTGTTATGGCCAATGCCGCCAATAAACCCACATTAATCCCCACAACCACCTGCACCGTTTCCAGGACCTTTCCAACTGCTCAAAGCCTAAATAACCGCTTTCTGAATTCCATTGTATCAACCCAAGGTTCCGCGTTCCCAAACCTCCGAAGATTCTGAAGCTAAAGTTCCACTCCTTTGATAAATGACATGCAGGATCATCGCGTACCTCACTCCCTTGTTTTTCATTCTGTATTGCCCCTTGTACTCTCTTCCCCCCCTTGTCTTTACTCGGCAAAGATAGTACAAAGACTAGATACATGTATATAAGACACCAGTCGACTGGACTATTCACCAGTACAAATATTGACTTAATTCTGCGTCGTAGTTTCTGATTCAGTTCTGGTAAACTTTCCGACTTTCCAAAATTAGGGACAGATGATCGAGGAGGGTGCAACACATAAGTTGAAGCCAAGTCCCTGCAACCTCGAACCACTCGAACCACCTAATACTGGGAACAGTCTTAGACCCCCCGGCGCTTCCCATCTTTCCGCCCCTTTCTGATTCCGACCGTGACCCACGACCTTTAGCCCCTCCGCCTCCGGAGTATGAACCCCCCCTCGGAAACCATTTGGAACCTCTGGAACCCCTCCCGGAAGCCTGTAGCTAAGCGCTGACACGCAGATTTAACAATGAGACCCCATGTTCTCACAAGCTCAAAATTTTGCAATTGACCTAGAAATTTTTTTACCAAGAACTTTGCCAAGCTATCATTGACACCCAGCAAGCTTACCAAACCTCAGCAGATACCAAATGACTACCTGCACCAAAGTTCAAGATTGGTAATCTCATGTTCATCAAGGCACAGTTGTTTAGAACAATGTGCCCAACTAAAAGGCTTGCCAAGAAGTTGTTGTAAATCATAGCTCACCCCAGTACTCACTCAGTTACCTTGAAACTTCCAGATTCTATGAAGGCAGTACACCCCATGTTCCAGATTTTGATGCTTCAACCAACATCACCCAACACCATTTCAAATCATATACAGCCACCTCCACCTCCTGCCATCAATGATGGAGAACCAGAGTTTGAAGTCTCCAAAGCTCCAGACTCCAAGATCAACAACAGAGGCAAGGCCTGCAAATGTTGCCAACATGTTCACAAAACCCTTCCCACATAACTGACATCATTTTCCTCATGAAAAAAATTGGGGATAATTGATAACTCAACTGCAGGGGAGTGTTGTGAAGAATAGTAAGCATGATTTTTGAGTGATTAATCCCAGTATCAGGGGAAAACACACCTTGGAATCCCAGACATGTCTCTATTTTATTCACAGGGATTTCTCACCGAGTTATATGTATAAGTAGGATAACTATGTAAGACAAATGTTCAGATTCATCCTCTGAACATTCATCTTAGGTTGATAACTTCGCCTTTCTTACAATAAATAATTGGGTGACGTATACTATGAAGGTACGAGGTGCAGGAACATGTAGGGGCTCAAGGGTCAGTGTCAAAAACACAAGAATATTGCTGTACGCAATGTAGGGTACATGTAATTCAAGGTATATGGCCGGAGCAAATGCTTCAAATAGATATAAAATTTCCAACCGCGCTATGTGATAATATTTCAAAAAATGAATGCACCATGGATGATCAGCAGTTGAAGCGCTGATCGTAGCCGACACCATCAAAATGTGCGATATGCACTCGACCTTTCATAGAAGACTTATGCTTTCGCAAGATAATGTCTGTTTTAAGATGATATGCCTATCAAATTACATTAAGAATTTAAAACTCGTGTTTTTGCTTTTGTCCGATGAGCGGACTTTGCTAGGTGCGGAATATTGACAGGCCGGTTGTGAGACTGATCCACCATTTCACTAACCTCAACTACGGGTAAAAGCATTCCCAAAGGACAAAGATCGTCATTCTCCAACCAAAACGAGTTGTTTCGCAGGTAAACCTTGAAGTGTTTTATTATAAATCCACAGTCTTGCATGATTGTAGTTGTCTTCTTGCCATAGGTGCTCGTTCACTAACAGATTATGTTTTGTTCTTAATGTGTCCTTTACCATTATAAAGCATGAAATATGTCATACAGGTCATGACCATAATACTGTCGAAGGGTTATGATCGGCATAGCATGATTGTAGCGGTCTTCTGCACAAGTTGCTACGGGCGCGTGGTGACTTGTAAGATAACCGTAATTACACGTTCTTGCCCAACTCATTAGGGGATCCTGTATATTATCGGTCTTATCTATAGTCCGCTGATAGAGATTGTTTATCGTGGCGTGGAATCTTGGCTAAATATAGAGAAGCATTATAAAACACAAGACTCTCTACGCACCCTACGCACCCAACAGATAATACGAAGACATGTCACCTCCACTGAAAATCGCCCTGCTAGCCATGGCAGCAGCTTCCTACCGGATCGGCGTCCATCCTCCAAACCCGCCACCCTCGAAAACAGATCGAGTGTATCATTCGAGGACATTCTTCGAGAAAGCCATGGGCTGGTTCATCCCCTTTGTACAGGTTTGCAATACACTTCATTCGGTATTGGAGATGTGTTGATGTTACAACCCAGATTGTAGCCATTGGGTCTCTGATGATCGATTGCGCTATGCTGCTTTCATTGCACTTCTCACGATCTCAAACTTCATGGATACTTTCGAGCGTTTGTGCTAGCTCATCCCCATCTCTCGCCAACTTAATCTCTATCTCTCCTTTGAGCATGTTAGGAATTGGACTGATGTGCAGTGGTGGCGCCCTCCGCCTGTGGTGTTAAAAGACGCTGGGCACTCTCTTCACCTATGAGGTCACTATCAGGCCTAATCACAAACTGATAACGTCAGGCCCATACGCCTTCGTCCGCCACCCAAGCTACACCGCGATTGTTTTATTGTATACAGGCATGATCGTTACAGCGCTTTGCCCAGGGAATTACGTTTACGAATGTCGCATAATGTCGACGCCTGTTGGTGTGATTTACGCTGCATGGATCGGAATGCTAGTATATATGATGGTAACGCTGCTGAGACGGGGAAACATAGAGGATGCATGGCTTAGAAAAGAATTTGGTGTGAGCTGGGACCATTATAGCCGGTCTAGTCCATGCAGGTTTATTCCAGGCTTTGTGTAATCTGAGATTTTGTGTAAGTCTTGACATGTTTGCCTGCTCGAACATTACAAAATACATTGAACTGTATCAGAGTCAGCGTCAGCGGCAGAAGTAGGTAACATCATATGAGAATAACATTGACATACCGCAAGGAAAAACATAATCTTCCCTTATAACAACGAAATGCCAGTTCTAATTAACCTCCTAAGCCATCAGCGACGATATCTATTAAATTTACAGCTGTCGAACAAGCACGTCTGTCATGTTCTCAGACGTGGTTGCGCCGTGAACAGCCACAAATACAATATAAGTACATGCAACCGAAGAGCCTTTGAAGAGCTGTTGATTTCGCTGTGATATTGTCATCCTCTCTGCACGATGTCCCAGCCGTGATATACACGCCACAACACATCCTCCACGAAACGGCTGAATGTGCTTCCCGGAGTACCAACAACCACGCGTGCCTTGGATGCAATAATCGCGTCCAAAAACGGAGAAAGAAATGGAGCGAGAGGAGGCTGATTACGAACCGTTATGCGACTCACGTCCTCCGAGGCTAGCATCCCGGAACCATTAGCGGAAGGGAGAGTTAACGTGTCAAGTTTTCTCAAGTGCATTTCAAAGTCGCGAAGAAAGTAAAGGCAGGGGAATGTGCGGCTGAAAATCCACAGGGCATTGTGTCTGGGTTTATCCGTTGCAATGAAAAGTGGAATGTTCAACAACGGATGAAGGGATTTTCGGGAACATGCACCTGAGGGTTCAAAAGGTCGCGGCGGCGGATGGGGTACTCGGGAAGCTGCGGAATCTCGAACCCGTGTGGGAGGATGGATAAATACACCTTTTCCACCCATCAGTCTCAACTCTATCTTTGTTACATCTTCATCACTCAGCCCAAGCTCTCTTAAAAGCTTCCACCATATTAATCGCACGTTCCGTGTCCTCGCCTCCGCTTCTGCAAACATGCCATCACCTAACCGGAGGTGTACTGCTGCATATCCCCAGTCGCCCCCTAACTCGCGCAAGTCCCGCACACCGTCAGCGATAGCTAAGAGATCTGGGTTATCAAATACCATTGCACGTCGCACGTGCCCTCTCAGTCCAATATGCACCGGATCTGAGAGGCGAATGCGCGTTGTCCCAAAGAGAGTGCCGAACTGAAGGAGCCGATGTCCACGTGTGAGATTCGCTAGTGTGGGGAGATCAATCCGCGTCTTGTACCGCGTTCCAAGCGTTTTGTTGTCACTCTCGGAATCGTAGAAGCGGAACTCGTACGGGTCGGTGTCATGAAGAAAATATGTCTCAGAGGGATTAAGATTCAAACTGAGATTGAAGGCATTGGTTAAGTCCTCTCGGACCAGCATCTTGATCTCATGCGTCTTCACCAGATTTGCCAAATCGATGAGCCACTCCCAAGGCACATGTACGTGAGTCCAGAAGTCGGTGCACTCCTCGGGAATATAGGTAGTTTTAGGAATCAAAGTACAGTGTTCAAGTCCAATCTTGCTGGACATAGCAACGTCGACCTTCAAGTTGACTGATGGGCGGTAGCGAAGAGGAGGTTCGCCGAGAAGTATGGGAGGTACCAAGAGGGTACGATTCAGGATGTACGATATGATCAGAGCGTTCTCCAGGGCAATGCGCTGATTATGAAAACCACTATGAGGCAAGTAGGATAGATATTTTTCCGAAGAATCTTGAGACTTTGGTGCCCGTGTCGTTGTGGGGTGATCTAGGACTCGAGGAGCAGGGAGAGGTGTGATAGAATCGTCATAGAGCTCTGAGTGAGAATGCAGTTGAGAGCGTGTCGACAAAAGTAACGGCGAGAAGTCCCACCTGGGGCTGCGGTTCAACATATAAAGCACAAGACAAACAGCAACAAGAGTGACAAAAGCCAAGGCGGCTAGTATGGTGGCAGGTTTTCGCTCGGCATCCGTGGGAAGAACGGATGATGCTGGTTGACTCCCATACCGGTTGGTTGTCAATGAGCCACTATCACGACCAAGCCGTGCAGGTCGAAGTCGCGTAATCCCCTTTTCTAATGAGACAGTTGGCGATGCCTGGGGTTGTGTGCGGTTGAACATGAGTCGACCCAGGCCGGGCGGACCTTCAAATGACTTCACCCGTAAGACGCTTGACTAATATGCTTCCGTTCATGCAGGAAAAAAGAAAACTTAAAGCATTCAGCCATATTTTGGCCATTATGTTTGAAATTTAATAAGAACCTCCTTAACCAATATCAAGTGCCTTTGAATAACAAAAACATGCAACATATCCACAAGCAAATTTGTTTTTGTAGACAGTTGGCCCCCAGTTGCACAATTGCTGTGGCAACACGAAATCAACTCAGACCAGTTAGATATTTTGATAAAAATATAATAGGCACTAGCTGTGCTCCGCCCTTTGGGCCGAAGGCCCACCAAGGTGGCTTTGCCATGGGGGCAGCATAGAAGGCATAAATCACTTTTAATGAACCAAAGTCCTCTGGAAGATTTTATTTTATGTAGTGTACTATAGCTGAGACATTAGTTAACAAGAAACCACTTGTCTTGGTTATAGTGCACTATAGAAGATATTCTAGAGGACTTGAATTCACTAAAGGTGTTTTGTTCCCTCCATCTACATGTATATTATATTAGTACAAAATATCTAACAGGTCTGAGTTGAGTTGGTGTTGCTATAGTAGTTCTGCAACTTGGATTGAAGAATTAATTCTCTTGTGGTAATTTTACAAGTAAATTTTATTGTTACATATAGTGTAGTAGACTTCCTTGATACAGGATACCTCCCTGATACAAATTGATTTTATGGGGTCTTCTCTTGTTCCAGTGATACAGGGGCAACAGTTAAGCCAAACCACATAAGGGAGGGAGAAGCATTGCATTCAAAAGGAATTTATTTTCATCTAAATTTACTTGATTTTGATAATATACAATCTTAAATCAGTAATTGCTCAATTTTTGCATGAGATTTTGTCATAGAGTGCTCATACAAGGGAAGATATGTGTCTCCTATTGCTAAGTAAAAAAACTCTGAGTGGGATTTGACCTGATTTGACCTTAATCTGACCGCAAAGATATTGGGCTACCCAAGCATGATATGCTAATAATGCATGACTGCATTCCCATCTCCTCTCATCATCAACAATGCATAAACTCCATGAAAAAAGAAGCACAATGGTTTTAAACCAAGCTCCCCCCAATGTTGAACAAACATGATATTGAAAATGAGCAAAATGAAGAAGAATGTGATGAAGAGATGAATGGCTAATCACAATAGGCCTCAAATTCCATGCACAGAGGAATTAGGTGTCACACTTGTATCAAGGACTTATATCTGTGACATTTTCACCTGTTCCACAAATTAATTTATTGTGCTGCAACAAGAGCTTTTTTTGCCCCCATATTATGGAGCAAAAATATTCTTTAGACACTTCTTAGCTGTGATATAATTTTATTAAAATTTAATCTATAAAGTTTTGAGCTAAAATCAAGCTTGACTAAAATTTGTATCAAGGAAGTCTACTACACTATATTGGGTTTCAGAGGTTCTGTTGATTTTCAAACAGAATGGCTTCAATTTGAGCAAATGCTTTGCAGCTTTCTTTTTACCTAAGCAAATTAGGCGCGCGCCTTACGTACTGCAAACCAGCGTTTACACCAAACTAGCTACGCTCCGTCCAAAGGCACAGCAAGGTGGCTTCGCCACAGGGAAAGGCGGCCTGGCAGCCACCTTTGCAAGCGTTGACACTAAATTATCGGACCAAAAGTACCGGTAACCAATAAATCCAATTGCAGCTTAAGCTGTATCTAAATGCTGCTCTCTCCAATTCCTAACCCATCCATCCATCTCGTCCTTAGTGAGCTCAAGACTATGATCCGTCTTCAGATGACGCCTCAAATCATATGCCCTGCTGAACAGGAAGGCACACGGCGCTATATCGGCATGCGGCCGCCGTGGGGGTTCCTCAACATTCAGACCTTCCAGTTCGAATCTGTCTGGCCACGGGCACGGTACAAGCGGGCGGCGAGTATTGCGATGTGCAGAAGGGGAGGTATAGTGTTTTCCAGTAATCCACCCAATGATTGAAGATGACTCCTCATTCTCGGAGCGTACAATGGGAGTCTTGGTGGAAGACTCGTTTGGTGTATGTACTTTGGTTATATGTCGTTGTAATAAATGCTTGTACCCAAATGTCTCGCTGCAGGCTGAGTGCGAACATGCGTAATCTCGACGGCCAAGATGCGTGATATTGTGGTGAGTCGTTAGAGCTTTTTTCTGCAGATGATGATAAATATAAGCTATGTAACGCTTGGAAGAAAAAAAAAAACACTTACCGACTTGAACGCCTTTATGCAACCGTCCATTTCACATACCCAGTCTCGACCCACTTCTCCACCTCTTCGTCGCTTCTGCGGGCGCTCATCCTGACCCGCCGCGTTCTCTAGGGCATCCTCGATCTCCTTCTGTTCATGCACCTTCAAGTGACCTTTTAATCCCTTATACGACGCGAAGGTTCGGCCGTTGCATTCTGGATAGGGACATGTGGGAAGATGATACTCGCGAATGTGTGCTTGCAGCGCAGTCCAGTTTGGAAAATATAGTGGGGATGGTGTACCCGATGCTTGGGTAGTGGTACACGCGCTGTTCACGCAAACATATCGATTGCCTACATAGGAAAAGTTCCGTCAGAGAAGGTGGTGAGTAACTGGCGTATATCACTGATTACCTTCATGCACTTTAAGGTGCTTGCGTAGTTTTTGGTTAGTTGTGAACGATTTGCTACATCCTTCAGCCGTACATTGGTATGGCTTTGTCCCGGGTGGAGAGTGGGCATCAGCGACATGCCCTCTCAGTTGGTTATGCTTGGAAAATTGGCTTTCACATCCATCATGTTGACACTGTTCCCATAGCATCATTAATACAAGCCATTCACGATTTGCAACGTCAAAATTACCTTCCAGGGCTTCTCTCCATTGTGAACACGGGCAATGTGCACATTCAAATGCTGGGTTGTCCAGAAGCGCTTGGAGCACTTGGTTTCAGAGCATGCAAGCGGGCGTTCCGAGGCAGGAAGATGACTCCGTACATGGGCTTGAAGGTGAGATTCGCGCAGGTATGATTTTTTACATGTTGAGCATATGTATGGTCTCTGTACTAGAATATTCAACGGTGTATCATGAGCGGCAATTGGTAGAAAGATTCACCTCTCCAGTATGAGAACGTAAATGTTCAGCAAGCCTTGAAGGCTTAGTGTAGGCTTTCAAGCAATCATTGTGTGTACAACGATATGGCGACTCTCCTGGCGTTTCGGATCCAGGAGGACGTGCACTGCGTTCTTCCCAATCACTTTCCTTGTCCTCTTCATCACCCTCTTCCTCATCCTCTTCTTCATTCCCACCTTCTTCAAACTCTGAGTCGTCAGTGCCGTCCTCAAACGCTTCTTGACTAGCTGCACAACTACATGCAGACCCGGATTTATTTGAAGCCGCAAAGGCCATAGATGCCCTGCGCTTTCCCAAAGTAATGGCACGGGAGATGCGGGAGTTTATTAC
>QLPI01007198.1:0-34148 GCA_003314275.1 Chroogomphus rutilus | reverse complement strand
TAATTCCATGCACAAGTGACCAAACCACACATCTGCCACTTGGTACTTCGGCTTGGCACATTTACCCTCCACATTCCCCATCCCTATTCCTCATCCACTCCTCATCACTGTCAAGTACACATACCGAGACCCGTCTACTCGGCAATGCCGACCGAGCGACCATCCTATATCCACGACCAAGTGTCCACGCCGCATGCATAACACTTGGTACACCGGTCTCGGCTTGGTATTATCCTCGGCCACGACTCCATTGTTTTATAGTCGGCCACTCGCTATTGTCCTATCCTTGGCCACATTTCTATTATTCTATCCCTTATTGTTCTATGCCCGTTTGCATTCCTTCATTCTAATTTTACTCGTTATGGACAATAACCACATGATCTGCATACCTTGTTGTCTCACATTCCTTATTCCACATGTCGCTTCTTAACCTATATAGGACATGCATGTACATACTTCCTCATTCTGGGTATCGACTAGGCTTAGGCCCTTCTACCTTCTTCCCCTCTGTTAAGTCCTCGACTCAGGCCGGCATCATCAGCATCCTCCCGAGTATTTGTCTGTTGCAAATCGGTGGCACACATGGCAAGTAGGGTGCAATGCACAAGTACGTTGAAGCCAACGCCACCACTCTTGGCCTGCAGGGCTTGGCTATTGTCCACCCGACACCCTTCGGCAGTACAGAAGTCCGTCAGTACCCAAAGCTTGACAACCACTCATTATCAATGAATCCTGCCTCATCAACTTCTTATTTCTTGGCCCGTTCTACCTCGGGACACTTTACTATTGTTTTATCTTTGGCCACGACCCTATTGTTTTATATTCGGTTACTCTCTATTATTTGCCACATTTATATTATCTTATTTTCATTGTTCTATTCTCATCCACATTCCTTATTCTATTCTGGATCACTGTGGACAATGCTCCCACATGATTCTTCATACCTTATTGTTCTCCATTCCTTATGTTACCCTGTTCCACATCTTGCTTCTTAACCTATATAAGTAGCGAACATATGTAGATAGTTCTTCACTCTGAATATCGACTTGGTTTACCTCCTCTCGTCTTCCCCTTCTTTAGTCTAAAGTCCCTTACTCGGGCCAACACTCTCGGCACTCTCCCAGGTCTTTCTTCAGTCCAAATTAGTGGCACGCATGGAAGAGCAGGGTGCAACACATGAGCACATTGAAGCCAAGCCACCCCAACCGGTCTGCAGGAGTTGACTGACTCCTGTCCACAATATCAGCATTACCAAGACTTAACAGTATATTCAGAGTCACACTGCTTCCCATGCCTTTTCAGTTCTTATGATCATGCCTCCTCGTACTAGATCATCAGCCCGCACTGAAGATAATCGGCTCACCCCCACAGTAAATCAACGAAGGGAGCATGAGGCCTCCAGCACCCCACCCCTTGTCATTGGTTACACCTTGCCAGCAATCAAACTGTGGTGCCTCACCTCCCCCTTCAAGCAAGAGCCACACATCGAAGAGGTAGTTGATGATAACATCAAATATGCAGACTACAACAATGACGATCAAGAACCCCATCCAGCAGAGGACAAACCCAGTTCGGTACACTATGATGCAGATGCCAAAACTGAGGAACAGCCTCAGAAAAATTGACAGGCAGACACACCTGAACCTCCTCGCACTCTGGTAGCTGCACCCCCTCAACCCACGGTTGCACCCCATCAACCTGTGGCTGCACCTCCCCAACCCATGGCCACACCACCTCAGGCCAGGCAAGCTCCCCAAGCCAGGCCAGCCCCACAGGCAAGGCAGGCTCCGCAAGTAGGGAACGGCATGGGTCACCCACGGGTCAAATGTGGGTGACCCGCACCCGACCCATGGGAAACCCGAACCCGTCAACCCATGGGTTTTTTCCCATGGGTCGACAGGTGTCGGGTGCGCGCCGCACCCACACGCGTGCGGCGCGTACGGCGCGTACGGGGCATACGACTCGTACGGCGCGTTCGTCGCGTTTGTGGTGTCGCGTGCGCGTACGGCGCTTTCGTCGCGTTCGTTTCGGCGCGTGCGCGTACGCGTAAGTTGCGTTCGTGTTGGAGTTGACGCCCCGGGTTGGGCCCGGGTCACGGGTGCTCGCGGCTTGACCCGCACCCACACCCAAGGACACCCGACCCGGTGACCCGTGCGGGTTGGCCTGACCCGTGCATTTCCCTATCCGCAAGCCAGGCCACCTCCTAGGGCCAGGGCCCCTATAAACCCAGCCAACAATAAAAACCTTTTAAATGCCATTCTCGAACTCAGCAGAACCACCCGGAATCACCAACAGGACGGTCAAGCTGCCAAGATTCTAGAATCAGAACCATTTGATGGGACCGACCCAAAGAAGTTGAAAGGTTTTATCTTCCTTTGTAGAATGAATTTCCGCACCCAGCCCTATTCGTTTCCCAACGACAGGCAAAAAGTTAATTACATGGTTTCCTACCTGAAGGGAATGGCTCTGGAATGTTTCGAGCCCTATCTGATGGGGAATCCAAATACAGAACCTTGCTGGACAAGCAATTTGGAGCTTTTTATCAATGAGTTACAGATCAATTTTGGCTCTTGGGATGAAAGAGCCGACACTGAGATGGCTCTCGAAAAGCTAACTATGCAGGACAACCACAAAGCCACTAGGTTTTTTGTGGAATTTTATATGCTTGCAGCTTTTGTCAACTACAATGACAATACTCTCCTCTGCAAGGCATACATGGCAATATGTCAAGTCCATGATACCATGCTCTGATCTACTCGGCAGTACCGACCAACCGACCCTTACCCATACCATCCCTTACCAGTGTGTGGCCTCGGCTCGGTACATTCAGCTCATCATTTGGTTCACTTTCCTCATCTCATCCCCTCTATTCATTGTTATTCTTCCATTCCTCTTCTTTCCCTGTAACCGTTCCCCTTTGGGACATTTACTACTCGCCTATTATTCGGTCATGGCCCTATTGTTTTATATTCGGCCATTTTCCATTGTTCTATTTTCACTCACTCTTTTGTTCTTGGTCATACTTCATTGTTCTATTCTCGTCCACATTCCTTGTTGTATTCTTGATCATTGTGGACAATACCTCCACATGATTCTTCATACCTTATTGTTCTCCATTCCTTGTGCCACCCTGTTCCATATCTCACTTCTTAACCTATATAAGTAGTGAATGTATGTAGATGGTTCTTCGTTCTGGAAATCAACTAGGTTTACGCTTTCTTGTCCTTGTCAAGTACACGTACCGAGACCCGTTTATTCGGTAGTGCTGACCAAGCAGCCATCCTACGTTCACGTCCAAGTGTCCACGCCGCATGCATATCACTTGGTACGCCGTTCTCAGCTTGGCACATCCACCACCCACACGCCTACTCCTCACCCCTCAGCCCGTCTCACCTCAGGACTTCCTGCCCTTGTCTTATCCTCAGTCACGGCCCTTGTTTTATAGTCAGGCACTTCCTATTGTCCTATCCTTGGCCACATTCTATTATCCATCCTTATTGTTCTATCCCCATTTTACATTCCTTCATTCTAATTTTACTCCTTGTGGACAATAACCACATGCTCTGCATACCTTGTTGTTCCACATTCCTTATTCCACATGTCGCTTCTTAACCTATATAAGTAGGACATGCATGTACATATTTCCTCATTCTGGGTATCGACTAGGCTTAGGCCCTTCTACCTTCTTCCTCCCTGTTAAGTCCTTGACTTGGGCCAGCATCATCAGCATCCTCCCGAGTACCTGTCTGTTGCAAATCGGTGGCATGCATGGCAAGTAGGGCGCAACGCACAAGTACGTTGAAGCCAATGCCACTACTCTTGGCCTGCAGGACTTGGCCATTGTCTTCCCGACCTTTCGGCAGTACCGAAGTCCGTCAGTACCCGAAGCCTGACAGTCCTCCCTTCTCCTGTCTAAAGTCCTTTACTCGGGCCGACACTCTTGGCACTCTCCCGGGTATCTCTTCTGTCCCAAATCAGTGGCATGCACGGAAAGTAGGGTGCAATGTATGAGCATGTTGAAGCCAAGCCACTATGACCAGCATGCAGGACTTGGCCACTTCCCGCCAGGATCATGAAGCTGGCACTATTACTATAATGCTTGGCCCACGCATCATCGGCAGTACCGGTGCCTGACACACTACCGAAATGCATCAATGATGGCCTCATCCACTTTGACAAACCCCATACACTCGACGAACTTCGAAATCATGTTCAAAGGATTGACATGAGATATTGGGAATAAAGGGCTGAGCAGTCTGCAGAGGGCAGTAATGAGCCGAAGAAAGATATGAAATAGGACAAGCCTGGCAACAGATCCACTTTGGACAACCTCCAGCAAAATAACAGCAACAATAACAGCAGCAGCAGGGACACATCTCAGAGCAAGGACAGTAAAACACCTCATCCCAACCCACCCGAGTACACTAAGACCCTCAGCAAGGATGGCAAGCTCCTCCCGACTGAATGACAAAGACACATGGATAACAACCTTTGTCTCCTCTGTGCCACCAGTAATCACAGGGTCGTCAATTGCCCCAAAGCAACCAAAGCCCGTATGACTACCACTTCCAACTCTGTCCCCCAGGCAACTGATGCCTCGGACATCAATGCTGAGGACTCAGCAATGGCGACCGAGAACTAGTCTGCCATCTGTTAGCCTCTAAGCACACCGAGAGTTGCATTGACTTGGCAGATGCCAGTAGTGAGGTCTAGATCAATGCTTCTATGTCTTTTTATTCCCTTTTTATTCTTTCTGTCACCTGACTGGGTACCAAAATTCTCGGTAACCCACCTTGCATGCTTGATCATATCAGCATCTATTTATAGTTACCCCTTTATTTTATTCTCCTTTAGAATTCTTGATCCAGTACTGCTAATTTGGTTATTACTGAATATATAGACATGTCTACTAGATCTTCTGTCAGGACAATCTCAGTCCACCCATCCATCTGTCACATCACTAGATCCATTGGTCAGCAATATTCGGTCACAACTCACTCACCTGCTATAATCTGTTGATTAACAGGATATTGGGCAGTATTACATTCCGTCACACCACTAACACCTTTAGGTGTGTCCCGATGGCCTCCGTCCAGTCAGCACCTGCCACTGCTCCAAAATCCTCACCTAGGATCCTGTTCCATCTCTAGAAGCTCTGTCAATAGCCCTAGTCAATGCAACTGCCTTGTGCACGCTTGTATACCAGAACAGCTGGCAAGCTTCTTAGCTGGGACCTCTCGGTCAGCGGCACCATTTGGTATATTTGGCTAAGGTCTCTTCCATCTGTCCCCATCCATTTTACTTCATCTGTCCCATTCATCGGCATTATATGCTCTCACCACTTTTTTCCATTGTTCTCGGCTAGAAGCCAACACCTTTAAGTAGACGATGAAACATCTACCTAAAAGGGGAGGTGGTGTCAAGTCCACGATACCAAGCCCTGGCTCACTCGGCAATACTAACCCACCAACCCTTACCCATATCATCCCTCATTCATACTCGGTCTCGGCCTGGTACATTCGGTACATTATCTGGAACCCTCCTCTCATCCCATCCCTTCTATCCCCGATTATTCTTGTACCCTCTATCCATCCATTTACCCGTTCCCCTCCAGACACTTATTATTTCACTTACTATTCAGACATGGCCTGATTGTTTTATCTTTGGCCATTTTCCATTGTTTATTCTTTCCACTCCCTCATTACCTTATTCTCAGCCATATTTCATTATTCTGTTCTCGCTTACACTTCTTATTCTATTCTTGATCACTGTGGACAATACCTCCACATGATCTTTTATACCTTATTGTTTTCCATTCCTTATGCCACCCTGTTCCACATCTTGCTTCTTAACCTATATAAGTAGCAGATGTATGTAGATAGTTTCTCACTCTGAATATCAACTTTAGTTTGCATCCCCTTGTCTGCCCTTCTCCTGTCTAAAGTCCTTCACTCGGGTTGACACTCTCGGCATCCTCCCGAGTCCTTCTTCTGTCCAAATCAGTGGCACGCATAGAACAGCAGGGTGCAACGCACGAGCATGTTGAAGCCTAGCCACCCTGAATGGTCTGCAGGACTTGACTGACTTCTCGGCCTTACCGAGTCATAACAGGTGGTGACTAGCTAGATACACTTCGAACTATGCAATCTCCCCTTAAAAGACATCCCTCTCCCAAAACTTCCCTCCATTTACCTAGTTCCATTTCCATCCCAACCTTAATTACTATCCATCCTGACCCTACATCATCCCGACACACTATTCTCGACCTTAAGATCACACCCATTCCTGACATCCCTCTCAATCCACCTATCACCCTCTCTTTCCTTCCGTGTATCACAACCAAATCTGCTGAACATCTTGGAACATGTCACTTGTTCCTTTCTCCTCATATTCCTTTATTTCTTTCCTTACTTTTTCAGTCAATATATATATATTTTCTAGACTACTTCATAGTCTCACTCTCCTGACCCCCCTCTATATCATCATCCTCATCTTCCCTCTGTTTCCCCTTCCCCTTGTCCTTTCCTTTTTCTCCCTCCCTATCCTCCTCAACATCATCATCCTTCAACTCATCCTCTTCCCTTCCCCCTGCATCCTTGGAACCTCCCAGATCCCTCTCCACCATAAGGAGCAGGATGCTTACCATCCTCTCCTGACCCCTCAGGAGCACCTCCAGCAGCTCCACCACCTGCCTTCCTCCCGATGTTTTGGCCCATGGGACTTTGACCACAGGCATCCTCCTGCTCGGCTGCTTGCTTCACAGCCACCACTGCCACCCTGTCATCGGCCAGTCTTGTCATCTTGGCTTCTTTTGCTGTGGCATCCTCATCCTCCTTCCGTTTTCTCTCAGCCTTCTCTTCCTCCCTCTTTTTTACCTCGGCTTCGGCTTTGGCCACCTCTTTGGCAACCCACCCAGCTTCTGCTAGCTATAGTATAAAGTTCAAGTGGTGCGCTTGTGGGTGTTTTTGGTCAGCTTTGAGTCAGCATTTATATAAGCTCTTCCCACAATGCAAATTTCAGAATTCCAGCACAGCCTGGTCATGTGACTGATTCAACACACGCGTCTCCCTTTCCTTCCCCCACCACCCGCGTATTGCACCTCCCAACATTCCCACGTGTGGGGCTGTTGGAACATGCAGTGCCCTGGTGTCGTGTCCAGGAAACACTTCGGCATGTGCTTGGTGCACCCCATCTTCGTGTTGTGCACCCACACACCGATGTCTTTCCTCCACCACACACGATGCAGTCCACACCTGTGCACCCCACCTCCCGACACCCCCACGTGTGGGGCTGTCTGAACATGAGGTGCACTGGTGTCGCTCCATCGTCCGTCGTGTCCAGAAGATCCTTTTTTTCTCGATGAACATGCTCCCTATGCTACACTACATAAACCCTGGTCACGTGCATTGTCCGCTCCTCACCACACACGATGCCACGACACCAGTGCACCGCACCTCCTGACACTCCCACATGTAGGGAATGGCACGGGTCACCCACGGGTCAAATGTGGGTGACCCGCACCCGACCCATGGGCAACCCGAACCCGTCAACCCATGGGTTTTTTCCCACGGGTCGACAGGTGTCGGGTGCGCGCCGCACCCGCACGCCTGCGGCGCGTTCGTGTCATACGTCGCGTTCGCGCCGACACGAACGCACTGTACGTGCACGCACCAACACGAACGCATAGTACGCGCACGCGCCGACACGAACGCACTGTACACGTACGTGCCGACTCGAACGCGCCGACATGGACGTGTTGTATGCGCACGTGCAAACGCGCTGTACGCGCACGCGCCGACACGAACGCATTGTACGCGTGCATGTACGGCTCGTTGGTGTCGGCGCATGCATGTCATACGTGTGCGGCACGTGTGTGTCGTATGCATGTGCGGCACGTGTGTGTCGTATGCACGTGCGGCGCGAGCATGTCGTATGCATGTGCGGCACGTGCATGTCGTATGCGTGTGCGGTGCGTGCGTGTTGTATGTGCACACGTACGACAGGAGTGAGTGCCCGGTTGGGTGTCGTACGCATGCGCATGCACGCGTACATGGTTGACGCGCCAGGTTGGGCCAGGTCACGGGTGTCCTCGGCTTGACCCGCACCCGCACCCAAGGGCACCCGACCCGGTGACCCATGCAGGTTGGCCGAACCCGTGCTATTCCCTACCCACGTGTGGGGCTGTCAGGACGTGTGGTGTGCAGGTGTTGCGGCATCGTGTGTGATTGAGGAAAGGAGCACAATGCAAACATGTGGCATCCTTCCCCCCACCATCGCCATGCTCCCGACCACACGCATGACACGGTGCACACCTGTGCACTCCAGCTGTAACACCACATGTCTGGGTGGTGGGAGCAAGTACATCCGCGTATGGTAGGTGCACGACACCGCAAACAGGTCTGTGCAACCAAAAGGGCTGCAATCCTCCCGTCGTGCAAGGCATCGTCGTGGCACTCAAACCCCCTACTCAGAACCATGGAAATGCCGACTGGAATGGTATGTCTATGTCGGGAGACGTTTGGTTCATAGTAGCTGGTTCATTGTATGGTCAAACAAATGTGCACATCATCATCCTCAACATACAGCTCTACACGCATGACCGCCGCTAACCGACTCAATGCCGATGCAGCTCAACATACTCTCGCACACGACCGAGTTCGAAGTGGCTCCGACTACCGATACATACAGCTCTACTCGCACGTCTTCTGCTAATTGAGTCAACTCAATGCCCCCACATATACTCTGAGTGGCGGTTTCTTACCACACTCGACTGCAAGGCTGAAGCCTCGGAAAAAATTGGTATCATTGACTCGCAGGAACATGCAGCTATGGAGTACCAAGAGACACTCAAAGAGCAGTGGAAAGTTGACTTTATAGTGGGCAGGATATCACGGTGTGAGAGATTTCTTATAATATACTTTCCAGCTCTCAATAGTGATTTATAAAAAAGATTTTGATTATGCACGCTTCCTAATCCCCTCACCTCACACCATCGCCGCACAGATCACTATAGCTACCATCTACCGTTTCGGTTCGGTGACAACGTTGGCCGCATGTGCTCAAAACAAATGCTCGCAGCATCCTGCTTAACCAGTTGGGGTTTATCGTGGCACGTGCAAATGCCATGGGTCACAAAGGTCAAAAAGATCGAAGCAGAGGTTTTGTTAAGGTCCGAGTTTGCGTCAGGTCCGAGCTGACGTAAGTCGGTCCAAGTCGTGTGTTTGGAGTCATAAGGACTTGGCTTCAACTTTGATGTTGCGCCCTCCTCGATCATCAGTCCTTTATTTCGGAGGTTCGGAGAAGATAAGTTTTCGGAGTTCAGAGAGTGAGTGGGAATACTAAGTCGATATTCGAACTAAGGTATGGTACAGAAGTCTGGAGGTATTTATACATGTGATCCTTATTGTAACTAATTAGGAATAGTCAAAGAGAACAATAAGGTGAACGAAAACAGAGTACAAGAAGATCTACAACTGGTGTTACAATGAGACTATTGTTCGACGAGAAAGGAAGGTTGTCCGAGGTCCGAGGTGATTGTTGTTGGTTGGACTCGGAGGTGAACAGGTGGGTTCGGACTGGCTCGGACTTGGTTCGGAGGGAGATTCTTCGTAGCGCCCTATGTCGGATGTCCGAGATGTCGGAGTTATATCATGGATATAACAGTGCCCCCCTGTTAGGACCGAGCCTCGAGGTCCTAGCGCTTAATGACGATGGAAGTTACCGTGGGAAGATTACGTGATTAGGCGTCGAAAAAAGGTATAAAAGGGGGAACCCTTTTCCATAGTAGTAGCCCAACCATGTCGTCATGTAACACCCCCAACCTTGATGACGAAGCCGTTCTGCTGGAGCAGATGCGAGCGACTTCGGAGAAGCTCGAAAAGGTCCGATCTGACAAGAAAAGGAAGGCCAAGGAGGAGGCCGAGGAGGAACGGAGGGCCGAGGAGGCCAAGCGGAAGGCCGAGGAGGAGGCCAAATGAAAAGCGGAGGAGGAGGCCAAACATAAGGCGGAGGAGGAGGCCAAACGTAAGGCGGAGGAGGAGGCTAAAGAGAAAGCTGAAAAAGAGGCCAAAGAAAAGGCCAAAAAGGAAGCTAAGGAGGAGGTCGAAAAACTCCGAAAGGAGAGAGAAGTCGAGAGGCTTCAACGGGAGGCCCAGAAAGTTCCCAAAAGGATTCCCCGTAAGAAGATAGTGAAGAGTCCAAAAACAATCTCGGAGTTATCAACAATAGTGGAGGACGTCCCTCAGCAAGGGGGTTCTTCGGGGGTCAGGACTTGGGGACCTTCCCCAGACTTGCAGGAGGGGGGCTCGGGTTTGACCGAGCGGGAAAAGGAACGAATCCACACCCTAGAGAAAAAGGAGGCCCTCCTAATTGCTCGGGCTCAGAAGGCCCACGAAAACACTCAAATGAGGGCTGCAAGGTTGGGCGGTGCCGAGGTGGGTCTCGGACCATTCGAATCATCTTGGAGATTGCTCATTAGTCTGCGCCCAGACTTGTATCGACAGTCTTCCGAGGGCGTATCCGAGGGTTAGAGGATGGAGCCTGGCCGGACGTGCCTTCATTGTTCCAATCGGGGGGACCCTTGTGTATGGCCCTCTTCGGGGAAGGGGTCTTCTTGCTTCGTCTGTGCCAATCGGAAGGTGGGATGCAAGGAGGGGGACAGATGGTCAAGGAGTTTGGACTGGAAAGAGCGGATGCATTGAGTCTCATCTCCATTGGTGCATCATTGGGTTCAGCGCAGCCCCTAACTGATGCTGGAGTCGAAGGGCTGCTTAGAGAATTTTTGACTCCGAGGAATCCTTTACTTCGGAGATCGTTGCCTCGGTCATGCTTCCTTCGATAGTGGTTGCACATCCTTTGGCGGCGGCAGAGGTTGACTTGGGACATTCCTTTGCTACATGACCGGTTCTTCCACAGAACAGGCAGAGGTTGTGCTTGAAACGGCATTGTCGTTCTTGAGGCGTGAGTTTGCCATCTTTGCCAAGTTTTGTGCTCATGTCTGAGGTTGTCTTATTCGGGGTCTGGCTGGGGTTTGGAGGTCTGGTGCTCGTACTTGTGATCGGAGCAGTTGGTGCCCTGTTTCTGTCATTCGGACGTTCAGGGGCTTTGGACGTGGAGGCTTCCCGGGACATTTCGGAGCGCCTTTCCCAGTAACGGGAGTCGATTGACTGAGATAGTCGTCGTAGTTGTAGTAGGGAGTCGGGTTTTCCTACGCAGGTGATTTCATCTTTGATCCTATTGGGTAGGCCGTTGTAGTATTGGCGGCGGAGTGCAGAGTCTCCCCACTGAATGCGAACGGCGAGCCTGTTGAATTCCACCATGTACTTTGTGATGTGTTGGTTGTCACACATTCGGAGGGCTTCGAGGTCAGCTTTGGCCTCTCCTTCTGGATCGTGGGGGCCAAAGTTGGCTTTGAGTTCGGAGACAAATTCCTGATAATCGTAGAGCCAGTAAGGGTCTTCTTCGGAGGAGAGACTGGGTTTGAAGTAGTCCAAGGCAGTGCCAGTTAGATACGATAGTATATAGGTTACTTTGGCACCATCGGAGTCAAAGGTGTCAGGGCGGTCTCGAAAATTTAAGGTGTACTGCACCAGGAACGGTTGTAGTTTCTTGGCGTCGGAGCCATCGAAAGGGTCGGGGTCTCGAATCTTGGTCCGAGCTGATGATTTCTTTGAGCTGGACAGATGTTTGGCTAACATGGTGATGGCTTCCGCCAAGTTGGCTTCAGCATTAGCGTCGTTCGAGGGTGGCATTCGGGGTTCTAGAAGGGGGTTTGACGAGTGTTCGGATGGTGGGTCTGGGGCTGGTGAAGGGCTTGGTGGTGTATGGACGTCGGGTTCTATGGCAGCTAAGTTTGGGGTAAGGGATGCATGGCTTACCGAAGCTACTCTAAGTGTTTGAACGGCTCTGATTCATTCGCTGCGTCTCATAGACAATCAGGAGTGTGAGTTCGAATATACTGTTAAGGTCTGAGTTCGCATCAGGTCCGAGCTGACGTAAGTCGGTCCGAGTCGTGTGTTCGGAGTCGTAAGGACTTGGCTTCAACTTTGATGTTGTCCCCTCCTCGATCGTCAGTCCTTTATTTCGGAGGTTTGGAGAAGATAAGTTTTCGGAGTTCAGAGAGTGAGTGGGAATACTAAGTCGATATTCGAACTATAACTGGATCATTTCCCCTCAACCAGGGTCTAATTCCCAATACTAATGGAACGATCGTCGCTACCTACAGCAGCAATGCATACTCAGGCCAATAGGTGGCGACCTCATGGATGCAGCAGTGTGCAGCTGAGAGGCAGCCGCAGGGCCGCCGTCCTTGCAAAGGTGGCCGCCAGGCCACCATTCTTACAAAGGTTGCCACAAGGCATGGTGAAGTCACCTGGCAGGGGGCCGTAGGGCCACTGTTCTTGCAAAGGCTGCTGCCAGGCGTGGCAAAGCCACCTCGCAGGTGGCCGTAGGGCTGCCAGCCTTGCAAAGGTGGCTGCTAGGCCACAGTTCTTGCAAATGCTGCCGCCGCTAGGCAAAGGCTGCCGCCAGGCGGCGGTGGCATAGCCACCTTGCTATGCCTTCCACCCGAAGGGCAGAGCGCAGCTAGTCTATAATAAAAAGAAGGGCTGTGGCATTGGTGGGCGTTTTTAGGTGAGCACTTTGTAAGCCTTATGCAAATTTTCTACAACGTCAAACACTCGGCTGCCAGCATGATGTCACAAATGTGTCTTGCTTCTTCGCACGCTCACCTGTTAAGCTATTGGGTGCGACCATCGCATTGGTGTAATCGATAACCGGACTGTAATCAATAACTGGACTGTAATCGATAACCGGACTGTATGCAGGGGTTCGCGCACTTCAGTTCATTAGCATGCTCGCTCATCGACACCGGCCGCTTGCACGATTTACACAATGAGTCAACTCAGCGGTCGATGCTGTCGTTGGTTTCATCATCGTAGTTGTAGCTGGTTAATCACGTGTGAGGGGTTTTCGTGATCGCTTGAGCTTCTGTTTATTTGTTCCGATGTGTTGTGGTATGTTGCGCACTTTGTTTCTTATGCATGACAGCCGCTAACGGTTTCGAGAATGTAGACATTATTGTGTCATTGTCAATATGGGCTTTCATTTGCAATCCTAGCTGTTGCCATGGCATGCTCAATTCCAGCCGTAACGATACCAACCACCATTAAACATCCAACATGTTATCATTGTCATGATATAGACTTACCAAGGATCAGTTTGACTTGAACTCCACATTTGCCCCTGTGTGAACATAATCATGTGGAGAAGAGAATCACCGGTGGGTTGGTTTTGGTGGGCTGCCGAGGCTTGCCGGGTATTAGTGTAAGTTTCAGCTTTTCAATTAATACAGGGTGAACTTAAAAGTAAGTTTCTCTTTTTCTTTGCACCAGTCAAGGAAAAACTGAAACTTACCAGAATCTGGTTTAACGGTTATGGCTATGAAAAAATCTGTACTTGTGATTTTTTTCCCCTTGATTTTGATCTGAATGGAATATAGTCTTTTTTTTTGGCATCTGCTGGTGGATCTATCATGAAAATTTATATCATGTGTAAATGATAGACAGATGTTGCAAGAAGTAAACTCAGAATGTGAATATGCACTCAAGAATGCTTACTGCTTTCAGCCTGGCAGGTCAGTGGCTCTGGGCTGGGTTCTTCTGCTCTCTGCTGGGAAGTTTGGCTAGGCTCTGCTGAAGGCTCAGGGCTGTGAGTTCAGCTGGGTTTGGTGGGGCTGAGGGCTCTGATAGGGGGTTTGGCGAATTTTGGCTGGGCTTGACTCTGCTCGAGGTTCGGCTGATTTTGGCTGGACTCTGCTGGGGGTTCGGCTGATTTTGGCTGGAGGTTTAGCTTAACTGGGCTGGGCTGAGCTGGGGCTGTCTGGCTAGGCTGTGGCTGTGGCACCCTTGTGCTGGGAGATTTGGCTGGGCTCTGGTGGCTCTGGTGGGGGTTCATCTGGGTTCTTCTGGGGGTTTGTCTGGGCTCTGCTAGGGGTTCAGCTAGACTGAGGGCTGGGGAGGGACTGGGCTCTGCTGGGAGTGCAGCTGAGGGGCGGGTTCAGCTGGGCTCTGCTGGGGGGTTCGGCTAGGCTCTGCTGGGGGGTTTGGCTGGGCTGTGCTGGGGGATTCGGCTGGGCTCTGCTGGGGCTGGTCTGGCTGAGCTGTGGTAGGAGCCACCTTGCTGTGCCCTTCCGCCCTGTCAGGCCCCGGACATACTGACAGGCTTCGGGAAAGCCGAAGGGGTCGGACGGGTAAAGGCCAAGTCCTGCAGGCTAGAAGTAGTGGCATGGCTTCAACGTGCTCATGTGTTGCACCCTACTTCCCATGCGTGCCACCGATTTGGGACAGAGGGATACCCGGGAGAGTGCCGAGAGTGTCGGCCCAGGTAAAGGACTTGGGACAGGGGGAGGGAGGACAAGAAGGAATAAACCTAGTTGATTTCCAGAACGAAGAACCATCTACATACATTGGCTACTTATATAGGCTAATAAGTGAGATGTGGAACAGAGTGGCACAAGGAATGGAGAACAATAAGGTATGAAGAATCATGTGGAAGTATTGTCCACAATGATCAAGAATAGAACAAAGAATGTGGACAACAATAGAACAATGAAGTATGGCTGAGGACAAAAGAGTGAGTGAAAATAGAACAATAGGAGTGGCCGAACATAAAACAATAGGGCCACTGCTGAGTGACAACAAAGAGTGAATGTCCTGAGGGTAAACAGGCAAGGAGAAGGACAGGGAAAGAAGGGGAATGAAGGAATGACAAAGGATAGAGGGGACAGGATGACCAAATGATAAGCCAAATGTACCAGACCGAGACCATGTACTGGCGAGGGATGACTTGTCACTGGTGTGTGGGACTAAAAGGCAAGGGTTGTTCGGTCGGTACTACCAAGTGAACCGGAGCTTGGTATCGGGGGCTTGACATGCCCGAAGGATGGGGCACAGCTATCTATCTATAGTATCTATAGTATAAAGTTCAACTGGTGCGCTTGTGGGTGTTTTTGGTCAGCTTTGAGTCAGCATTTATATAAGCCTTTCTCACTTGCAAATTTTGACATTCGAACACCGCCCAGTCATGTGACTGGTTCAACCGCTGCGTCTCCCTTTCTTCCCCCACCGTGCAGTCCCCTGGTGTCGAGGAAACACGTCGGTGTGTGCTCATTGCATACCATCTTCGTGTTGTGCACCCACCACATGCCGACATCTTTCCTCGATCCGCGCACCCCACCTCCCTTTCTTCCCCCACCGTGCAGTCCCCTGGTGTCGAGGAAACACGTCGGCGTGTGCTCAGTGCATACCATCTTCATGTTGTGCACCAACCACATGCCGACCTCTTTCCTCGGTCCGTGCACCCCACCTCCCACCTCCCGTCTGGACGTGAGGTCCGCTGGTGTCACCACGTCAGACACAATGTTTTTCTCGACACACACACTCCCTACACTACCGCTACACTACATAGACCCTGGTTGCATGCATTGGTGGGCTGCAGAGACTTGCCCGGGAACACCCTGCGACGGTACGGAGCTTGGGCTGTGTGCCAGTATCAGTGCGCAATCAAAATACTGATTTTATAATTTATAATGGAACCCTCCCTTCGCGGGCCGACGATCCATTTCCTACGCTACCGTACATAGACCCCGGTCGCATGCAGGCGACACCAGTGCACGCATGTCCTGCCTCCCACCATCACCACCCTCCCGACCGGTACGCTGGCACTCAATACGACGTGGCAACACCTGAGCACCCCACCTCCTGACACTCCCATGTGTGGGGCTGTCAGGATGTGCGGTGCATTGGTGTCACCGCAGCGTGCATGATGGAGAATAGACCTCGGCATGTGCTGGGCACGCCACATGTTTGCATTGTGCACCCACCGCATGCCGATGTCTGTCCTCCAGCACACACGATGCAGTCCACACCCGCACACCCATCTCCTGACACCCCCACATGTGGTGCGCCGGTGTCGCCACATCGTGCATCGTATTGGGTGCCCTACAGCCTGGGAGATGCCCCCACATGCGTAGCGGTAGGGTATGCTAGCACCCGACACGACGCGGCAACACCTGAGCACCCCACCTTCCGACACTCCCACATGTGGGGCTGTCTGGATGTGCGGTGCATTGGCATCACCGCATCGTGTGTGATGGAGGATGGACCTTGGCGTGTGCTGGGCATGCCGCATGTTTGCGTTGTGCATCCACCGCACGCCGACGTCCTTCCTCCACCACACACGATGCAGTCCACACCCGTGCACCCCACCTCCCGACACGCATGTGTGAGGCTGTGTGGACATGCGGTGCACCGGTGTTGCCATGTCGTGCATTGTATCGGGTGCCCTACAGCCTGGGCGATGCCCCACATGTCGCACCGACCACCGCTACACACGCAGTGTCCACTAAGCAATGACCGCTAACCGACACGACACCCACATGTTGCTCGCAACTGCGTTCGAAATAACGAGTACTGGGCTTGCAAACTGCCTAATATGTACGAGAATGAATCGGTCAGGCTTCAAGGTCAGTCAATAGTCCGCGTATCTGATATATGTTCATTCATTTTACCTTACCAAGTGCCGCATCGACCCCATCTCCCGACACACCTGGCACCCAAAAGGCTGCTGCGATGTACAACGATACGCCACTGTAGTGTACAATGCAGTGGCAAACACCGATACTTGGGGCCCTACACCCTGTGCCTATCCCAACCGATAGACATCACACTTGATGAAGATATGAAGACATTGCTAATGTTTGGGACAACTTGGTATCTAATTTAATACCTCTGAGTTGTCCCAAACATAAGCAAGGTCTTCATATCTTCATCAAGTGTGATGTCTATCTGTTGGAATATGCACAGGGTGTACTATATATATCTTCATGTAAATATTTAGATTTTAAATTCAAACTCTGTAACATAATATATCCTGTTGTGATGTGACATGGTATCTAATTTTGATATATATATATTATAGTAATCAATGCATGAATGCAAGGATAGTAAGGAGTGATGGTTGCAAAAGAGCTACTGTACAGGACTACCTCTTCCTTGCAGAGGTGGCTGCAGGCCACTGTCCTTGCAAAGGTGACTGCCAGGCTCTGGTCTTAGAAAGGCTGCTGCCAGGCATGGTGACGCCACCTTACAGGCAGTAGCAGGGCCACTGTCCTTGCAAAGGTGGCTGCCAGGCCACCGTTCTTGCAAAGGCTGCCGCCAGGCAAACCAGCCTGATGGCTTTTTTTTTTTTTAAATTGTGAAGTCAATGGCCTTTTATAGTTACTAATTATGTATTGTTTGTGTATGTAAATTAACTAGCTGTGCTCTGCCCGAAGGGCAGAAGGTGCACCAAGGTGGCCACCAGGCCACCGTTCTTTCAAGGGCTGTCACCAGGCATGGTAAAGCCACCTCGCAGGTGGCCGCCAGGCCACCATTCTTGCAAAAGGCTGCTGCTAGGCCAAGGCTGCCGCCAGGCAAAGGCTGCTGCTAGGCCAAGGCTGCCGCCAGGCAAAGGCTGCTGCTAGGCCAAGGCTGCCGCCAGGCAAAGGCTGCCGCTAGGCCAAGGCCGCCGCCAGGCAAAGGCTGCTGCCACACAAAGGCCGCCGCCATGCAAAGGCTGCCGCCAGGCCAAGGTTGCCGCTAGGCAAAGGCTGCCGCCAGGCAAAGGCCACCGCCAGGCGGTGGTGGCACAGCCACCTTGCTGTGCCTTCTGCCCGAAGGGCGGAGCGCAGCTAGTAAAGTTCAATTGGTGCGCCTGTGGGCATTTTTGGTCAGCTTTGAGTCAGCATTTATATAAGCCTTTCCCACGATGCAAATTTCAGAATTCCAGCACAGCCCGGTCATGTGACTGGTTCAACCGCCACATCTCCCTTTCTTCCCCCACCACCCGCACATTGCACCTCCCAACATTCCCACGTGTGGAGCTGTTGGGACGTGCAGTGCCCTGGTGTCATTTTGAGGAAACACTTCGGCGTGTGCTCAGTGCACCCCATCTTCGTGTTGTGCACCCACCACACTCCGACATCTTTCTTCAATGCAGTCCACACCTGCACACCTCACATCCAGACAGCCCCACATGCTGGTGTCGCCGTGTCAGACACGACATTTTTTCTCGATGCACATGCTCCCTACACTAACGCTACACTACCGCTACACTACATAGACCCCGGTCGTGCACATCGGTGGGCTGCAGAGACTTGCCCGGGAATGCCCTGGGATGGTACGGAGCTTGGGCTGTGTGCCAGTATCGGTGCGCAATCAAAATCTTGATTTTATAATTTGTGACAGAACCCTCCCTATGCAGGCCAATGTTCCATTTCCTATGCTACGTAGACCCTGGTCGCGTGCATTGTCCGTGGAACGATGCGGCGACATCAGCGCACATACGTCCTGCCTCCCACCATCACCACGCTCCTGACCACACCCATCACACAGTGCACACCCGCATACCGCACCTCCTGACACTCCCACGTGTGGGGCTGTCAGGACGTATAGTACGCTGGCACCCGACATGACACGGCAACACCTGAGCACACCACCTCCCAACACTCCCCGTGTGTCATGGATCAAACATTTCGGCGTGTGCTGGGTGCACCCCATCTTCATGTTGTGCACCCACACGCCGACGTCTTTCCTCCACCACACATGATGTGGTCCACACCCAGACTTCGGCATGTGCTGGGCGCGCCGCATGTTCACGTTCTGCACCCACCGCACGCCGACGTTCTTCCTCCACCATGCATGATACATCTTCCACTCGACCAGCCGCATTGTGATGGCCCGTTTTGGCCTCTTCTTAGGCTGCTCCTCCTCCTCATCTGTCTCCTCTTCTGTCTGTCCCTCCTCACTCTCCTTCTCTGACTCAACTTCCTCCCAGCTCTTAACCTTCTGTTGCCAGGGGGTAGCCAAGCTGCACTTGACCTTCCATCGCTTGCATATCTGGCATGCAGCTCCCAGACCTGGCACCCTACACTCATCCCCATGATCCGCACATTGATCACAGGGTGGACGGATGGAGGGGGACCACTCTCGGGGTATCATCCCCTTGCACTATTCAAAGGAAAATTAATAAAGAATGAAAAAAAAAAAAAAAAAAACCACCACTCACCTGGGCCACCCTCGGCCACTCACTCTTCCCTCTCCCTCTCTTACTTGGCCCCTTGCTGGGCCCTGCCTCCGTGCTCGCACCCCTCTTAAGTGTTGATTCCTTCAGGACTCCTGAACTGTTGAGAGCCCCCATGCTGTCAGTACCCTCATTTTCAGGCATATGGTCTTTATCCCCCGCACCCTGAGGGAGCCCGTCCATGTCCATCTCCTCAGGAGGCTGCATTCCTGCACATTTGTCCACCTCAGCCCATTCTTTCTTGGCTGCCTCAGCGGCTACATTGGCTATTATTTTCTCAGCAGCTTTTATCGTTGCTTCCTCCTCATCTGCCTTCTGTGGGGCTGTCAGGACGTGCGGTGTGCTGGTGTCACTGTGTTGTATGTCGTGGAAGAACGACTTCTGCTAGGGCCTGACACACACCACACTCGCCAAGGGACCACGGCATTTGCGGGAGGCACGCAACCACCCCCGCACATTGCACCTCCCAGGGACATGTAGTGCCCTGGTCTCGCCGCATCGTGCCCGGTGGAGGAAACACTTGGGTGTGTGTTGGGCCATTGTGCACCCACCGCACACTGATATTTTTCCTCCATCACGCACGATGTGGCGGGACCTCAGCATGCAGTGGGTGCATGATGCGAACATGTGCTGCACCCAGCACACGCCGACATCTTTCCTCCCACCATGGCCACGCTCCTGACCACACAAACGATGCAGTGACACCAATGCACCCTAGCTCCCGACACCCTCACATGTGGGGCTGTCAGGATGTGCTGTGTGCTGGTGTTGCTGTGTCATGTGTCGTGTCTGGTGGGCACACAGGTTGATTCCATCACTATTCTCGCTTGAGTACTTGGCTATGCCCCAGGGTTGATTGTGATCTGACATAGTCTGTCAAGTACACGTACCGAGGATCCGATAACTCGGCGGTACCGACTAAAATACTCCATTAGTAACCAAGTACGAACCATTCCATGAGTTGTCCTCGGCCAGATGCACATATTGGTCACAACCCTCATTCCTACGCCTACTCCTCACTCCTCGGTCCGCCTCATCTCGGGACTTCCTGCCCTTGTGTTATCTTCAGTTATGGCTTTGTTTTACAATCGAGCATTTTCTATTGTATTAGGGCACGTCCTATTATTCTGTCCTTTATTGTTTTATCTCCACCTTACATTTCTTATTCTAATTTTACTCGTTGCGGACAATAACCACATGCTCTGCATATCTTGTTGTCCCACATTCCTTATTCCACATGTCGCTTCGTAACCTATATAAGTAGGACATGGATGTACATACTTCCTCATTCTGGGTATCGACTAGGCTTAGGCCCTTCTACATTCTTCTCTTCCGTTAAAGTCCTCGACTCGGGCCGGCATCTTCAGCATCCCCCTGAGTATCTGTCTGTTGCAAATACAGTGGCACGCACGGCAAGTAGGGCGCAACGCACAAGTACGTTGAAGCCAACGCCACTACTCTTGGCCTGCAGGACTTGGCCATAGTCCGCCCGACCTTTCGACAACACCCCTCGGCAGTACCGAAGTCCATCAGTATCCGGCGCTTGACATAGTCAAAAAAAGGTCAGCTTGAAATTGCTATGATGTGTATCAATGAGTGAATGTGTTGTCTCACCTGCATCCGAGGTACGCTCCGATCGACGAAGACGACGATCTGTTTGTCCGCCGCTAACCGACTCAAAGCCCCCACATGTTGCACAGGACCGCATTTGAAATGGCACTGACTACCGCTGAACGACACGTTGCGCAGGACCGTGTTCAAAAACACTGAATACCGCTGAATGACATGTTGCTTGCGCAGACACTACATCTGAGGTATGCCCCTATCAAAGATGACCCTCTGTTTTTCGCTCCTGAATACATGTAACCGCCAATACTCCTAGGCCGATGCATCCATCCAGCGTACCCAAACACTTCCATCTAACTGGGGATGAAGATGATGATGCAGCTCTATATACTGCTTTATGCGCACGACGACCAGTAACCGACTTGATGCCCCCATATGTTGTGCAGGACTGCATTTGGTATCACATTTTCTTAGTTGTTTATTTACTAATTAAAACCCGCATAGGTTTTAATTCTTGAGGCACAGGAAAAACAGGAAAAAATCTGTGGTTTGCCATACATCTGCTTCCATAAATGTGACTCAAAGCTAATGTGAAAAACCTGTACAAACAATGTCACACACATGGAAAAGCTCACACGTCTCCGTATAGAGCTGCAAAATAGCCAGGAGCTTGCACAGATGGTTGTTCAACACGAGAAACTGAAACGCGAAAGTGTATGCAGTTCCGCAGAGATCTGGCACAGCAGAGATGCACTGGCACAGTACATGAAACAGCTTGACCAAAGGTGGCTGCCAGGCCACCGTTCTTGCAAATGCTGCCACCACGCGGCGGTGGCTGCACCACCTTGCTGTGCCTTCCGCCCGAAGGGCAGAGCGCAGCTAGTATGTTGTAAAGCGGTAGGAATGAGTCAGCTCTTCAGACTTCCTTGACGTGACATGCTCAGAGAAGTAGGCCCGTCCCTGGTTTACTGATTTTAACGCACTTTGCCAGCTAAACAATAACTTCTATGTGCTAATAGTTGGTTGAGAGCACAGCACTGAGAAATATCGATTATTGTTAAGACTAGACAGTGTAAAATTCAGTGTTCTCCAAGGAAACACTCAGATTCTATTGATGAATAACTACCTAGACAGTGTAAAACTAACAGGTGATGAGTTTGTGAAGGAAATGGGTAAATACCTAGAGGTACTCACTTCAGTGTTCTTCAAGGAAACACTGAAGTGACAACTGGAACAAACTGTAACTATATATACTCAGAAGAAATAGGCTCCACACCTCAGTGAAATGTGGAACACATGAATTGCCCCTGGAAACCACCAAGTAATGCAAGAAAATAGGAATGTAAGGAAAGACAAAGAATAAAAGAATTGTCAACTGACAATGAATAATGAAAGGAGTGTCAGACCAAAGTGAAGTAAATAGGTGCTGACTGTGTATAATCTTAACAATTATCGGGTAGCTTGCATTACAGGAAACAGAAGGTTTCTCGGCCAACGGACACCATTACCAGAGATATCTCATTACTTTACTGGACGTGCAGTCCAAACCGAAGGTCCACATTCCAGGCACGGCGCTACTAGTAGTCTAATACACCCATGAGCACCCATGAGAGCAAGAAAGAGAACCACAATCAATGTCTATCCACAATTCATTCGTGCAGGCCGAATGGCGCAAGGTGATGAAACAGATCAGACGTGCGCCACGACTCCATGAAGATTCACGCAACTGAAACTTTTGCATCACTTGTACAACCTGCACCGAGTCCATGCTACGGCTTACTATACAGCAGAGTGGGATGCATTTTATTTAATGGCTTTGCAAGTACTCTAGCGTGGCATGTCGAATGCAGGGTACTGCGAAGGACAGACGTAAGCGTTCTCTGCGCTCGTTAGGGTAAGAGTGAATAATTCAACTTGGATTATTCACATTTGTTATTAACATAGCCACCAGGCTAATCATTCACGAGTTATTAATCATGTGAATAATTAAAAGGCTGTAAATTTTTTTGGACGCTGCGCTCACAACAAACACCTCCCATCAACTTAAAGCTGTGCGCGCCAATCGAGTCAATATCAATATCAAGGCCAAATCTGAGCCGTTAGTTACGTGCTCCGAATTGGCCAGATCAACGCAATAGCGCTGCAGCTGCAAGGCGCGCATGGGTGTACTCGTAGCAGTTGATTCTTAATTATCAACAATTATCAACATCCAAAGTCCAATTCGCTATGGACTCTTTGGACCAGGTTCGGTCCGATATAACTGAGTTGGGATCGCGTGTCAACTATGAGCGAGAAGATTTCTTGTCCGCTTTAGTGTTGACGCTGGAGCTCGAAACTTAACTGCCAGGATACAGTCAGCGTCTGGACTTTTGAACTCAACACTTTGTTAACTATAGTGCTTGAGTGTGAGTGCGTAGGTTGCCTCTCTCGCACTTTTGAAGGTTGTTTCGTTGGGCAACATTATGATGGAAAAGCTGTTATACTCAAGGAAGCTATGGTAAGACTCGTTTGTGAATCACACAAGTTGCAATCTCACTGTAATGACTAATAGATTCTGCATTATCAGCTGAAAAATTTATTCTTCATTGACGCTAACATCAATCTTTTTCACCCATCGCTTTCTTCATCAATGATACACAGCTAAATCAAAACTGCGCATATTAATATCGTGACTAGCATGCACTGAGATGAGGTGGTCCCTTGACTGAGCTTGCGAATGAAATAGAAATAAACATTAAGAAGTTAATTGCGGTACTCACTATCCACGAGATTCCCTTGTTGTGAATGTCTATCAGTCCTCAGCTTTTGCTTGAAGGGGTGAAAAACGGCAAGTCCTGAAATGCAAGTACTTGCTATGTTTAGTTTTAATCACCTTATTATACAGTGACTGCTACAAAGTACTTGTGGGTAGCCTCTCTAGCCCTTTTGTTGTATGACCATGGTGAGCGAGAGTTTCATAAGCCCATATCACCTATTGACGTTGCAACAGCAATCACTTGTGGTGCGGAGGTCAGTCCTGCAGGACCATGTTGCCAAATATTATGTTTGAACATACCAAAGGTTAGATTTGTGTGGAATGGCCCCTGGTCATTTGGAAAGATATGGTTTATATGGGTTAGTCTATACTACAAGTGGTGCTATGATTAAATTTACTCATGATTCATCCCTAGAATCGATACTTTGGACTTTTGTCACTTTTCTCAACGTTCATAGGTATGTAAGACTTTGTCTTATCACTTGCCTGCTAACTGTGAAATATATTGATGATACAATGAAGTCTTATTTCATGGATCTCTCTCGGATAAGGTCAGCAATCTCATGAAATAGATATCTGTACACCCTATTCATTTAATTTGTGAAGTTGTAAGTGGGATCTTCCGAGTTCTTAGATCACTGGTTCAACTCAATCAGTTGTGGTGCCTTCCTTTGGTGGGAGGCCATATCGTACGTCTTTCTCTATACCCCTTGGCTCTTGAATTGACGAGGTACAGCATTTTGATTGTGACCGTCAATGTAGAAGGTGAAAATGAATTTCATGGAATGACCTTGAATTAGCGACTAACGACAATGCAATGTGTTCTAGTCATACTACTCGCCCGTGTAAGTTGGTTTAAATGCATTTTATTTTTATTTTTAAAATTTGGGATGACATTTATAAAGGTCTATGCCGTTTATAACTGCAACCAAAAAATCCTATATGGCACTGCTCTCTTGTTGTTATTAGCAATTGCTGGCACCATTGTCATTTGGTTATTCTACCTTCCCGCTGGTGAGATCATCAGATAACCTTGTTCTGTCTAATAGTTCCTTATCGGATGAGCAGCAGTGGGACTCCCTCCCATTGATAGGTTGACCGGCTGCTCTACTCCTGTCATTTCACCCCTCCTTGTATTGAATTACCTCCAGAACATGATGATCGAGATCATGTTATGCGCTTGCATGCTTTATAAAGCATGGGTCACATACAAGCTCGATTATGGCTCACCACTACTGAAACAACTCGTTCAAGATAGGTTCGCACATCCCTTTGTGTGTGTATTCAGGCAACTCTAACATCAGGACAGTGCAATCTACTTTTCTAGGTCCATGACTTTCCGACTGCATCCACCCCATGCTAACATGTGTTGCGCAGCATCTTTATTATTATTCTTGCAAACTGTGTGATAATTGGATCTGCCCCACGAGGTCTTTCACAAATTGCCATTGGGTAAGTTATATACATCCATTTCTTGCGAAGAACAGATCACGACCTTGATTAAAGGTTCGAATACTCAATCACCTGTCTCATGGGTAGCCGTCTTCTTCTCAGCATGTTTGACAAAACATACAGACAACAGATAACAACGCTTGACAGTCTTCAGAACACAAGTTACCCGTTGTCAACTATCCATACACCTGTGTTATCTGACAGAAACTTTATACTATCTGGGATCATCACCATAGAACCCATCAGCGAGGAATAGTTATGTGAAGTAGCTACATATTTACGATTGTATTCATTGAAGAAGACAAAGAGAAACCAACCTTCAACTCAGAGACCAGACAAAGCACCAAAGATTGACAAACTTCCTAAGCCAATTACGCCCTCCCCCAGATCCAACCATCTCAACCAGTTCCTGTGCAAACTAGGCCTCAATCGCAGTGTCAAAGGGACATCAACTCACAAGATCTCCTCAAGAAAATATGTGGAACACCTATCACTTCAGCAAATAGCAAACCCTAGGATCCTCCCCTGCAATGGCAAAGCAAATGCAAGAATATCTTTGAGTTACCTGTATTTCATCCAAACCACAAGTCAACAGTATAGGATGCATGATGCTCTATGATCCTAATGATCCTCATCTTATTTCCCTTTGGATGACCTTTGAAAAATGATTACACAGTGGACACACTCATTAATTGTTGATCAGAACTTGACATTATCAACAGACAAACTTTTATCAAAGCTCAACTTCCTACCAACACTAGTCTTACCACATACATGCATGACACAGGATAACATGACACGATTATGCAAGGAAAGTGCCATGATATCAGTCTCAAGGCAGGAAAACTCATCACCACCACAGATCTATGGGTTGGAAGCAAAGTTCCCAGAAAGACCCTGGTAATGACAAAACTGGATATCCATTGATGAAAGAGAAACAGGCACTTGGCTCTGTTGACACAACCCTCATGGAGACATCATTTGGGAAGCATATGTAGTGTCAGAGGACTACTGGTTTATTCCCTTTTCTTTTCTTTCCTTTTCTTCCCTTATTTCCTTTGTTTTCCTTATCCCTTTTACTTATAGTACTTCTTTAATCATTTCTTTATTTTCCCTTTTCATATTTTTACTGTAATCCTTTCTCCTTAATCTTCTTTTATCTTTGACTGGAAAATTTTATATACAAGCCTCAGCAATGTCGTAGAAAAAAATTAAAATGGGATGGGTAAATACTATGCTTCGCGGTTCAGAACGTCAATCTGGGTGCGGTTGCTCGATAAGGCGGGGTTAGCGGTGAGCATCCCGATGTTTGTGAGGAGACCTTGGTGTTGCAGGTCAGTAGGTGGAGAAGGTGCGAGGTAGAATGACAAAAAAAAAAAAAACCTTTGGGGTAGGGTTGAAGAAGTTCGACGACGCGATGTAAAAGAGGGCTAGAGACATTTGAGGCGAACAAAAGAGCAAAGCCAAGATCGCTGTGCATCACCTAGTTCGATATATATATATAAGCTAAGCTACCACAGCTTTCAAAAGATAAGACAAATGGCTGACTTACATCAACTGGCGTGCCATCATCGTGGAGTGATAAAGCGAAAAATGTCACATCCGCGGAATGAGCATGTTCACCACCTTGCGGAGCCAACAAAGCTTTGCTAAGATTAGCTCGCATGATAAAGTCTTTCCATCGAGATTCTGCTGTAGCAGCATTTACTTACACGCTAAACAGCTTTGCCGCATGTGCTTCCCATACATCTGCATACCGTCCCGCCTGCACAGCGGCATCTGGTTGGTCTTCAAGTACCAACAGCCCCGACTGCATTAACCTCTCCAAAGCGCGGAGTGCAGCAGGGACCAACGCAACGTTGACATCAAATGGGATCTGGCCGTACCCTATGCCTTGGTTGGAGTCGCGCCAGTTGCCTACAGGCTGTCCTGGCCGAAGATGCAGCAGATTGGAAGCGGTGGGACTCGTTGCGAAGGGAATGGCGCGCTCTAGGATATAGGCGGCATTGCGTGCGAGGAGGGTGTGGTATGTGACGTTTATGTTGGGGTTGTTGAGGGTTGCGGTGCGGGATAGGAATGGGCCTGCGCGGTTGCGGCCCTGTGGGATGTCTAAGAAGTAATGTGCGATGGTAGGGAGAACGTAGAGATCCGTGTCGATCATCCTGGTGGTCATTGGTGGGTCAAATGTCAACGATGCTATAGCTAAAAAGAAATACTTGTAGCCATAGAAAGGGGTATCACCGAGTAAGGGCATGTTGTTTTGAATGCTGATGAATGACGCATAGTCTCCAATCGTTTCTTCGTGACAGGCAGCTCCAGTTGAGTTAAAACGCTCCAGCACAGCTCTTAAAATCGACTCTGAAGCCTCAGAGGTGAAAAGAGGCATAAGCAACCTAAATGCGATAAGCGTATCCTGGTAGACGAGTGAGTGTAACGTGAGGGGAAGTTATAGTTTGGGAACAAGTACTCAGCCGAAGTACGTCAAGAAGCGCCAGCCACCCGCAAGACTTTTAGACCCGTACGTTAAGAAACTGATCTAGAAAAAATCATTCGGAGTTTGATTTGTGTTACGTAGATATGAGCATACTTGTTGAGCGTTTATATTCGTTCCATCCGCCACCCCTTGAAGAGCTTTGGCACCCACTGGATTATCAGCTTGAGACGGTTCTAGGAATAGTCCCGAAGTGCCTAATCCTGGGAATGTAGTTTCATTGCAGACAACCTTCCAAGATACCAATCCGGGTGTTTTTGGATCTAATAATCGGAATAACACGGTAGGAGGCGTGATTGTGCCAGCTGTGGGAAGTGTGATATTGAAAACCATGTTGCTTTGAGCGGAGAGAATAAAATCCAGTGAGTGTGATGAGTTTATCCAGTCGCGGTGTAGATGAAGATGTGAACTGTTAGCTGACGCAACGGTGTAATTGAATATCTTTTGACAGTATGAGGAGATGAAGCCGGAGGAAAAGGGGCATCAACTGCACCTCATGCATAGTTCCCATTCCCTCAACACTAGCCAATTATCAGAAGAAGAAACAATATTGAGAATTCATATCAATACTTACTAGTCTCGCATAGCACGGACAGCTCCCAAGATCGTAACGCCCATACTCGCGTCTGTGCTAAAGGACATGCTTCCCTGCACGCCGACATTATTGAAACTATCTGAAGCATCTGCAAAAGGAGACAGAAGGAGCGCAGCGACACCTGCAACGGTGAGGTGCATAAAACTCTCTCCGAGTTTCATATCGTAGAGACAAGGCTGGGGTCTCGAGAAAGTGCATCCTAAGATATTATAAAACTCTTCTTAAAAGCTCTTCTAGTGTCTTTTTCCTAAACAAGTCAGATGACGTCCCTCTAGCGCCCAAGCGGGACATCCGATGTCTAAGTGTCATTTGGAGGGTGGACGGGACTCGGACAATATCTTCTGAATACCACATGACAATATTCAACGTGTTGGTGTCACGCGACTGATTCTCGTAAAGGTCACACACCAAGAATGACCATATGGTCATCCACAATATAGAGCATCAGAGCTTTACATTGGAGGAAGTAACAACGCGACGGACATATAATGCTCCACTGATATATATATGCCAGGGTGATGGTTCAACCAAAGGAAGAAAAAAAGCATGTGGATGTGGATTGTTTCTGGTACTGCACTGAGAACTACAATTGGTATTTTCGAAGAATGCTGTGATGCAGGAGATTGATGGTACAGACTAGTAAAAGAAAGGGAGTATGCATCTCTGAGCGAGTGTTGAGTAGACTTGGACAGCGTCGTGGCCTCGTTGGAGCTCCGAATGTCAACGTCATCGCTGACGTAAAGCTCTTGATGAGGATCACCCAATGTCGAGAAGATGCCCACGCGAGCGACCCGTCTTGTCAGCTACTCGAGAGGAAGCTGTGCGAAATGCAATACACAGTAATGGCTTAGAATATTGGAATGCAGTGCTGCATGCAGGACTGCGCACCGGGTATGGAACCATTGTTCTTACCCTCTATTGTATTTATTTCTATTGTATTTGTGCCACACTCCTATAGTACAAATACCATATAGTTAGCTCAGTCTTCCCTCAGTCGAGTTACAACTACACGACTGAGGTGAGACCCTCATCTGAACCCTTACTATACTTGTACTCATACATATCTAGTCGTTATCTTCTAGGTAGTATTAATATCAGTCGAGTTACAACTACACAACTGAGTCATTATCTTCTAGATTCCAACAGGTTATGGGCTACCCATCCATGCTTTTTTTTTAAAAAGGAAGAACAAACAGATTCTACAACACGGAGAAACTGTCAATTATGACAGAAATTAAACTGACACCCAAGAATGTTGGCATACTTACTGCCAACGGATGGCCCATGTGGTCTAGGAAGTGCAAATCAGTACTCAGAGGCTATGGCCTCTGGACCTACATTGAGGGCCACAACAACAAACCCCCAACCAACCCAACAAAGGCAGGAGATTGGCATGACATGAATGACCGTATCATTGGAGCACTTTGCCAAGTAGTCGAGAACTCTCTGGCTCAAGAGATAGAACACCTAACCACAGCAGTTAACGCCTGGGAACGACTGAAGAGCAAAACTTACCAGAGCAGTGCCATTTCAAAATTCAATGCACTACAAACTGCCATGCGTACAGGTTTCACCACGCCCGAGACTGTAAATGCCATTATTGCTGATATGAAGGATCTGATTGAAGTCATATATGATAAGATGGCTCCAACAAAAGAAGAAATGATGGTAACATTGTACTTACATGCAATGGCTGATGGAGATTTTGATTGGCTGTGCAAACTGTTGATCGGCAACATGACATCTTCTTCAATGAAGTTGACACCAGATGAGATCACTCGCCGTCTCAAAATCAAAGCCCAGGAGGCAAGACACTGCGAATCCATCAAGGAGGGTGACAAACTACTTGCCACTAAACAAAGGAAGTCAGGAAGGGCTGGGTCATCTGCAAAATGCACAAACTGCTTGTGCACTGGACATACCCTTGATAAATGTTGGGAAGAAGGGGGTGGTAGTGCCGGAAAAGTGCCAGACTGGTGGAAAAATCTGAAAGAAAAAAAGGAGAATCAAAAAGAAAAGAAGTCAAAAAAGGAACAGGCACATGCCGCAATCACTGAGGCCACTGATGACAGCAGATTTGAGTCATGTGCCCTACTCCATCATCATGTGGCTGATCCCTATGACCGGAATATTGTGGCCATTGCATTCCCTACCCCCTACCTTTTCGATTCAGGTGCAATGAGTCACTGCTCACCGTACCAGGAAGATTTCTCCAACCTATGGATGATCCCCACTCAAGAGATCAAAGGGATAAATGGGGTGAGTGTCCATGCCATAGCTACAGGAACGATCTATATCAGATGCGGGAAAGGGAGAAGACTTGCACTCAAGAACGCACTTTATATTCCAGCCATCCAATTGTGGTTGATCTTGATTGGATGCCTTACAGACAATGGCCTCCAGGCATCCTTCACTGCAAACAAATGTGTCATCTACTGCAGTTCCAAACTCATCGCAAAGGGTTTGTGGCATACAACATGATCGATCATGTAATAACCAAACACACCCACATCGCATGCATGGCTCCTGGACTCAACACATGGTGCCGATGCCTGGGACATATCAATTACAGAGACATAATCAAAATGGCTGAGAAAGGACTTGCCACAGGTGTGCCTACCAGCCTTGACTACCTCCCGCAAATATGTAAACATTGTGTCCTTGCAAAACAGGCTAAGACACTGGTTCCAAGAGTGCAGGAGGGGGGGGAGGGCTAAGAGGCTGCTTGAAAAAGCTTTCTCAGACATAACAGGTCCAGAAGATGTAAAAACCCCTACCGGTGAGCGATATGTCCTGAATTTGATAGATGATTGTTCAAACAAAGTCTGGGTATACATACTCAAACACAAAAGTGAAGCTGTAAGATGCTTCCGTGGTTGGCCCTAGTTGAACGAGAAACTCAGCAAAAGGTCAAAATCTTGCGCATGGACAATGGGGGTGAATATACATCTGGAGAGTTTGAGACATACCTACAAAACCATGGAGTAAATTATCAGGTCACAGCACCATATACATTATCCCAGAATGGAAAAGCAGAGCGACTTCACCAGACTCTTTTTAATTGAGCTTGAGCCATGATGTCAGAAAACAAGTTTCCACCAAAATTATTGGGGGAATGTATACTCACAGCTGCATATCTTAAAGATTGCATGCCCACTCGCACTCTCAAAGATAAAACACCATATGAGGCCTATTATGGAATACAACCAGATGTATCACATCTCTGGGAGATAGGGAGCCAAGTCTTCATATTTATACAAAGAGAGAAAAATCCTAAAATTTATAACTGATTGATGGAAGGAATACTGATTGGCTACTCACCAAACTCAAAAGCATATTGATGCTACTATCCTAAGACTGGCCGAATCATTGTAACATGAAATGTGTTTTTTATTGAATCAAAAGACAACTATCCTCGCACATATCAACCAGGTGTAAAATTGGGGGATGCAGGAGATGCAGATAATCCTGAAGACCGGTCTGGATGGATAGAAATAAAACCTATCACTCAAAATGGGGGGGAAATTGAAGTGTCAGATGAAGACCATGCACTGATACCAGAAACAGTTCCCAACCTGCGTAGATCAAACCATATTCCAAAACCTTCTGCAGCTGGTGCTGCAATGAGGGGGATACCACATGAAACCCTACTTGAAAAAGCAAAATGTGAAATAAGGGAAAAGGAAACAAATAGACATACCGATCAGGCCACATATGTGTCAGCAACAACAAGAGCTTCAATACTGGAGAGTTGAAGAGGGAAATGAGAAATGATACTTGTCAGTGTATTGACCAGCTCAAGACTGAGCTTTAACTAATTACCTAAGAACTATACATATAGTCTGGTGGAGTAGTGGAGTCCAATAACAAGTAATAGAGAAAGGAGTGGAGAAATCATGACATTACCCCCCCCTTTTAAGGTCAATGTCCTCATTGACTGTTGCCTGTCTATTGGGTGGTCCAAAGTACCGGTGACAGTAAAGTGATCGATCTCAACCATGTTCCAAATTAGACTCCGACGGTGCTCATCCCATATCACCTTCACTGTTGCCACATCACACAGCCAACCATTCTATTCAGCACTCCAATCTTCAGACTCCCATTATATCATCATGTCTTCTTCAGAGCTCATGTCAAGTACATGTACCAAACTCCAGTAATTTGGCAGTGCCGACCGAGCAGTCATCCTACGTCCATGTACAAGTGTCTACGCCACTGTTACAATGTAGAGAAAGGACGTAATCATAATATTTAAATCTCCCAAAGGTGATGCAAAGGCGAGGTTCTGGATGGGGCTTGGCTTCAACGTATTGCGTTGCGCCCACTAGACCACACGGTCCCCAATTTCGTAAGAGCAAGACAGAACAGAAATGAACAGAGGAACCTTGGTCTAAATCAAAGTTGATTTTCTGACTGAAGACTGAACTATGAGTACAAGATCTTTTATACTACTTTCTAATCTATTAGGAGTCGAAGGGATTCCTATAATAGAATGAGAAAGCCGAGGATTGTGAAAAGCGAGAACAGAATACTACGCCCCAAATAATGATCTCCTCTGTGACATTGTGGAGTGATGTGTCACTCCGATTCCCAATGGAGTTACCCTAAGGAACATAATAGCGAATCGGATACGAAAGGCTGAGCGGAATTGCAAATAGATGAAAACGGAATGAAACATAAATGAAAGGATATTAAACGTAAATGAAGACGGAATGGAATAGCGAGCATATGGGATGTGACGTAAATGAGTGGAGTGAATTGACAGGAGCATGTGATAGGTGCATATAGTCCGTGGGCTGAGGGCGTATGGTTGGATAAGCGAGCAAGAGTGGAGTTGGGCTGAGTGGGCTGAATTGAATAGTCGGGCATGCCGGCGTATGGTTCCTGACAGTATCCCCCCCTTACGGCTGAGTCCCACGAGGCCGTGGAAATGAAGTTCTAGAACGGTGGCCCCGTTGGAGTTTGGAAATGTGAAAGCATATAAGAGTGGCCGTGAGGGAGTTTGGGGGGGTAACCATCGTTGACATTGCCAATGGAAGGTTACTACGTCAACCCTGCCTACGTGCAGAAGCTCATGGGCTCTAACCCCTCGCCAATCGCCACCTATCTCCGAGGTGAAACACATCTGCCCATCACCATCCCGTCCCCCTCGTCGTCTACCATTGAGCGCAACCAGGCGCTACTCGAACAGGATCATATCGATGTACGAGAGCCCTGGATCGAAGGGGCACATTCGAAAAGTGCGAAGGTGAGTGAAGTATTGTCTCGGAATTGAAGTGTTATTGATTTTTTTTTTTTTGCTTTTGCAGTATGCTCGTCTTCAGATGAGGAATGATGAGGGCAACGTGAACGGCGTGTTCTATCGAAATGCGAGGTTGGGTGGACAAGATGACCGTACACCCTGGTCTCGCGGTTTCGTCGTCAGGAAACCTTGCAATCACTGCAAAAAGTGGCGCAACACATGTCTGAGGAAGTGGGACTTGGATCTGGATCTGGGTGCATGCATGTGGTGTAGTGAGAGAGGCGTTGGTTGTAGTGTGAATGAGAGAGGTTGTGGTATGAGTAAGAGGAAGGGTAAGGGAAAAGTTAGGGAGCGAAATCCCGAGGATGAAGGAAGTCCGAGGTCGGAAAAGCAAACAAGGGAAGGTATGCCAGAAGATGAACATGAAGATGATGGTGCAGGTCCCTCGAAAAGGCCGAGGTTGGAACCCAGAGCGCGTACCCCCCTCTTCCTCTCTGACCTCCATTCCCCTCAGCCCCCTCTACCATCTAACCCTCCTCATGAGTCTTCACCTCCACCTACTGTGGCACAGACACCACAGATCACCGTCTCGTCGGCATCGCCAGCTCCTCCACCTCCTCCACCAACCCCTCCACTGCCTCCTGCACCAACTTCTCCACCCCCTCCACTGCCTGCGCCAACCCCTCCACCTCCTCCACCACTGGCTCCTGAGGTCATGCTACCTCCCAGAGTCGTGCCTTCTGCACCTCCTGCCCCTTCACCGGTCATTGCGTTGACCGCTGCCCTTTTGGAGTTGCAGCGGTCAGTCGAAGAGCATCGCAAGGAGCTTTTGGAACACAAGTTCCAAGTGTCGGAGAGCCGCATGACCAATGAGGAATTGCGAGGCGAGGTCAGTCAACTGCGAGGTGAGGTGAGGGAGTTGCGGATG
>QLPI01007192.1:0-18085 GCA_003314275.1 Chroogomphus rutilus | reverse complement strand
CCCCCCCCCCCCAATTGGTCAATCACGTGATCGTCAAAGAAAATCGCCCTGTTATTCAGAACACTGTAAGATTCGAGATGCCAGTGGTCTGCGCCTCTACATTGGTTAGTTGAGTCAGCAAGTTTATTCGCCGGTAGAGTTCAGGCATGTATTATATGCCATCTGTGTTCGCTTGCTTACAAACGAGTTGTTTTATAAAAGAGTACACATCCGACCCTGTAAAGCATGACTTTGTCCCCCAAAAAGAACCCCATCCTGACATACAACCTCAACTCATCATTCATTGTAGCGATTAGGAAGAAGTGCTAGGGTTAGCCGACTGTTCACCTATACGAGTTCCCAGATCATACACATGATTAATGTATTTTGGGTTTGCTATATCCCATTCAACACATATTCGTTTATCCATCTAAACCAACTCCATCAGCCGTAATAAACAATATACAGACAAAGACACCACACACAATGCAAAATACGTGGATTAGACCCCCTAAACCGATGGCCCAGCACCTGCTCAAATGCTGTATAGCTCCTGTTGGCTGTAACACCCCGGGCCTGTCACTGAGGTACGCGGACGAACCAATCGCCTTTGTACTAATTCGGAGCATTCACCTCATCAGAACATCAGCTTCTCTGTCAACTCAAAATCACGCGTTTTAGCTAGCGACGTCAGATATGAAACACACCTGGAGGTAGCTTATTTAAAATTTCCGCACTTATTCTATAATGTATATTGTTCCCGATCCTCGGAATATCCCTTCAAGATCCGATTTTCTTGGTTCATGGCTATCCTTCTGGTCAAATAGCATCCCAACGTAACATCCCAATCATGGGGCGGCCCCAGAATTGTTACAGTCCAAGGCTCTATATGTTCAAGTGGATTTCAAACAACATCTAAATATAGATATCACAGTGAACGCCAATCTTCGTAATCGAGTCATTCAAAATTATGGACTCCGACTCTGGCTGAATGGGACGCATTCACTCGACTATCAATAAGTCATTTTGCGTGTGCCATACAAGCTGGGAACAGGGCCCGAGTGAACGGTGTCGGCCCCCTTCAAAAACCCGCCGGGTTCTGCCGCCGAGTCGAGCTACAAGTCTCCTTCTGCCACCACCCCACATTATTTTAACATGCCCAAGGTCTAACCGCGACGGTCAAAACCAAATAAATTTAATCCACTCTCCAATGATGTGAGTCGCCCTCTCTTCATGCGATTCCATGGAGTACAAACCACTCATTTTCATCTGCCACGGCGAAAATCGCCACCGCTGGACAAGAACCTATAGCGGTGCTCCCGCATCCGATCACTGCCATCAAGCCACAGGTGAGTGCTAGTCCATCCATGACTCTGCATAGGCTATACCGTCGTTGCGCTGATCGAAAACTTATAGGTCGACTTCCAATATCCGAATCTACCCTCTCGAAGGGTCTCTCATATACTCGAGATGAATTCAACGACTCAAAACACCCACTTCCGCCATGACCCCTCCCAAGGAGATTTCTCCTGGCCCACCCTACGATGCATTTCGTCGACCAGGCTCCACGACGCAGCGCAGGCCTTGGGATATATTATGCTTCAGCCTTGAGCGGACCTGGCAGCTTTGATTCAGATCTCTCTCATGGCTGAAGTGTAATATATCCCAAGGCCCATGTTGTGTGGTAGAGTTTGGTCGACGAAATGGATCGTAGGGTAGGCCAGGAGAAATGTCCTTGAGAGGGGTCATGGGGGGAGTGGGTGTTTGTTGAATCATTGAGTACATCTCGAGTGTATGAGAGGCCCCTTTGAGATGGTGGATTATTATAGAATATAGTTTTTCCCAACCCACACCTCCTGTAGAACCACCTGACCTGAACTTGACCTGTATGGTCGACTTCTCACTACAGAGAGGACTCTTGGTTGCGACATATATCGATATCTAATGCGCTTCCAGGCGATCCAGAGATTGACAGTTCGGAAATCACCTACGCGAACTTACACAGCCTTCGCGGCAGAGAAGCCTGGTCTTATCGAGCGCCAACAAATCCATCATCGGACAATTATTTTCAGCGTGTAATAATTGTAAGGGAGTGAATCTTCTCCTTTGTATTATCCAGCAACCCATGAAGACCAGCGATTTCCCCTGACTGTAGGAAAACACGGCCTGACCGTATAAAATCATAATGCTGGGTGACAACAGAAGGCAAAGTATAGAATGACTGACTAATAGCCACCGTACATGCTACCAGTTACATAGAGTCGGTATTTCTGGTCAAGTAGAACTTTAGTAATCTTATGTTATGCAAAGTTCACAAAGACCTGTTGTAAGTGCAACTAATGCGGCGTAAGTTCCAGTTCAACGGTGTATTTAGTCAACTATACCGAACACGGCATAAGTTCCAGTACAAGGATTGGGGGAACTGTGGCTGTCTAGGTCCTCCTTATATACATACATCATGTTGGAGATGTAAAAGAACAAAAGGGAATAACTATTTACTGAAACACTTCTGTCACTGGTGGTTTGAGTGGTATCTCATTTACAATACTCCCCCATACTCAGAGCACTTAAGACTCCAAGGCTAGATGCCAATGCATGATGCTCTTCTTATGGGAGAGATTTGGTGAGGAGGTTGGCAAAATTATCTTTAGTGTCTAGTTCATTTACTGCAAGTGTGCCATCCATAATTTTCTCTTGTATATAGTGATACTTGATGTTGATATGTCTTGTTCTTTCATGAAACATGTGGTTGACTGCAATTGAATGTGCCCCAAGGGAGTCACTATAAATATCAATTGGCAGGTCAACTTTGAATAAGAGTTGTTTTTGTAAGGAAATCATCCATTGCATATGTTTTGCACATTCAGTGAGTGCAATATACTCTGCCTTGGTAGATGAGAGTGCAACAGTTCACTGTTTTTGTGATGCCCAAGCCCTCCCCCCCCCCCCTCCGAGACCAAATATACATCCAAGGGTAGAGTGTCAGTCATCCCAGTCATTTTCCCAGTCAGAGTCACTGTAGCCCACCAGTTCTGTAGAGTCATTAACTCCATATAGGGAATGGCACAAGTTAGGCCAACCTGCATGGGTCACTGGGTTGGGTGTCCTGTGACACTACAAGTCGGGCCAGGTTGTGGGTACAGCATACACCCAACACCCATCCACCCATGGGAAAAAAACCTATAGGTTGATGGGTTCAGATTTCCCATGGGTTGGGTGTGGGTCACCCACATTTGACCCATGGGTGACCCATGCCATTTACAGTGACTTACAAAACTGAGTCAATGTTTGGTGCTTTTGGACTATTCATTGAATGGCTTTGAATGTAAAGCATATATGAAAAAAGTATTGGTGCATCAAAGAAAGAATCTGATCAGGGCTATGCAAGTATTAAAAAATTATCTAATTCTGAACAGGGGTGATGAAGATGTGGGAAATTCAAATCAAGGGCTCATTGACTCAGTTTTGTGAGAGGGTATCAGAGAAATAGTAAGTTGCAATTCTAGTACTTGGTATTGCCCCCCTTAGCCTTAATTACTGCCTCAAGTCTTCTAGGCATACTCTCTATCAAATTCTGACACACCTCTGGTGGTATGTTATTCCATACCTCCTCTACTCTCTCCCAAATTTGCCAAACTCCCTTGGGTGGTGTTAGATACTCCTTAAGCCTGTTTTTTTTGCATGATCTCAGAGGTACTCAATAGGATTCAGGTCTGGAGACTATGCAGGCCAGTCAAGGAGAGTAATATTGTTGTTTTCCATCCAGTTCTTGGCCTTCTGGGACTTGTGCTTTGGGACATTGCCCTCTTGAAAAATTACCTGTTCCTTAGGAATTCTACTTTCCTCCACGCTGGGCAGCAGGTGGTCCTCTAAAATGGACAAAAACTGATCAGCATCCATCTTCCCCTCAATATCTGCAAGCTGGCCAACACCATTCCATCCTATACACCCCTATACCATAATGTTTCCCCCTCCAAACTTGACTGTCCCCTGAACCACTCTCTCAATCAACCTCTCCCCCTTCTGTTTCCAGACCCACTGCCTCCCATCTGACCCAAACCTGTTGATTTTGGTCTCATCTGACCAAATGACCCTCTTCCAGTCCTCTACAGTCCACTCTCTGTGCTTGAAAGCAAAGGCCAACCTCAGCTGTCTATGCCTTGCACTGAGGAAGGGATTTTTCTTCTTTATCACAGCCTTGAATGAATGTTTCCTGAGAACTCTTCTGACTGTTTATGAGGAGACTGGGTGGGGGATAATTGTATTGATGTGTTTGGTGACCTGAGTAGCATTGGCAGCTCTGCCAGTAGCAATTTGTGATAAAATACCATGTTGATCTCTAGAGGAAAGCTTGGGGGGATGACCTCTAGAGGAGCAGGGCTGGTTGGGATGGAGAGTTCTGAGAGTCTGTCAAGTCCACGATACCAAGCTCTGGTTAATTCAGCCATACCGACTGACCGACCCTTACTCATATCATCCCTCACTATCATGCATTCTTGGCTCAGTACATCCGGTACATTATCTAGACCACTCCTCTCATCATATCCCCTCTATCATCTATTATTCTCCCATCTCCCATCCCCTATCCATTCCTTTACCTGTTTTCCTCTGGACACTTATTATTCATTTATTATTCGGTCACGGCCCCATGGTTTTATCTTTGGCCATTTTCCATTGTTCTATTCTCATCCACTCTCTCATTATCTTATTCTCAGCCATATTTCATTATTCTATTCTCGCTTACATTTCTTATTCTATTCTTGATTACTGTGGACAATACCTCCACATGATTCTTCATACCTTATTGTTCTCCATTCCTTATGCCACCCTGTTCCACATCTTGCTTCTTAACCTATATAAGTAGCAGATGTATGTAGATAGTTCCTTACTCTGAATATCAACTTGGTTCACATCCCCTTGTCTGCCTTTCTTCTGTCTCAAGTCCTTCACTTGGGCCAACACTCTCAGCATCTTCCTGGGTCTCTCTTCTGTCCAAATCAGTGGCACGCACAGGACAGCAGGGTGCAACATATGAGCATGTTGAAGCCTAGCCACCTTGAATGGTCTGCAGGACTTGATGGACTCCTCGGCTTTACCAAGTCATAACAGAGTCCTGGATACTGTGGACTGGCTGAGGCCAAGTCTTGAGGTAATAGTGCGAGTGGAATGACCATGAGAGGCCAAGGAGAGGATATTTTCTTTTTAAGCAGAGGAAGTGGGGTACATTGGAGTATAGTGAATTTCTGGACATGTTGGAGGGGATAAAATACCTTAATTTGAGTTCTCATGAAATATGAGGTTACCATAGCAACCATCTATCAAGGGTTGCATGTTATATAATACATGGAGCATCAGATTCTGATCGTTCTGATACCATCTCACAAAACTGAGTCAATGGACCCTTGATTTTAATTGCCCATATCTTTATCACCCATGATCAGAATTACATAATTTTTAATGGTTGCATAGCCCTGATCAGATTCATTCTTTGATGCACCAACACTTTTTTCATATATGTTTTACATTCAAAGCTATTCAATGAATAGTCAAAAAGCACCAAACATTGACTCAGTTTTGTGAGTCACTGTATGTCAGGTTGTGGTTTTTGGTAGTGGCTAAATATTCTAAGACATGCTGATCTGCAAGTAAATGACCTTATGTCAGGTTAGATCCAAATTGGGATAGCCTATTGACTGCAAAGAAGATGTCTGGCTGTGTCCCAAGTATGGCAAACATTAGTGAGCCAACAAGTTGTTGATAATGTGATGTGAGCAATGAATTTGAAATTTTATCTGTATTTGTGATCAAGTTTGTACTGGAAGCCTGTGGTGTATGATAAGATTTGAGACCCAGAATATGAGAAATAAGATCACATAAAATATTCTGTGAAATTAGATAGATAGACAATAGAATTCAGAATTTTGACTTCTATATAAAATATTTTAAGAAAAAAGGGGGTCAAATTTGATTATACAAGTCATAGACATATATACTACATCAAATACAAGCAGAGAACAAATTTTAAGACAGCATATAGGAGATATGCATCATACATGACCACCACTATTGCAATAGTGCCAACTTAACGATGCTGGCAGGAATTGGCCAAGTCCTGGAGACCGATCAGGCTGGCTTGGCTTCAATGTACTTGTGCATTGCACCCTACTTTCCATGTGTGCCACTGATTTCAACCAGAAGGAGTCCCAGAGAGGGTGCCAAGGGTGCTGAGGGTGCCGGCCTGAGTAAGGACTTCAGACAGGAGGAGAGAAGCAAGGAGGGTTACGCCAAGTTGATATCCAGAATGAGAAACTATTGACATGCATTCACTACTTATATAGGTTAAGAAGCAAGATGTTGAACAGGGTGGCATAAGGAATGGAGAACAATAAGGTATGCCGAGCATATGGAGGTATTGTCCACAATGATCAAAAATAAAATAAGGAATGTAAGCGAGAATAGAATAATGAGATATGGTCAAGAATAAAATAATAGGAGAGTGGATGACAATAGAACAATAGAAAGTGGCCAAACATAAAACAATAGGGTCGTGACCAAATAATAAGTGAATAACAAATATCTTGAAGGGAAACGGGTAAGGAAAAGGATGAGTGTCAAGCATCAGTAATGCTGAAGATACGGGCAGGGAGTGGCCAAGTCCTGCAGGCCAGAAGTAGTAGCTTTGACTTCAATGTACTTGTGTGTTGCACCCTACTTTCGGTGCATGCCACCAATTTGGAATAGAAGGGATAATCAGGGGATGCTGAAGGTACCAGCCTGAGTAGAGGACTTTACAGGAAAAGGGAAGGTAAGGGGCCTAAGCCTAGTCAATACCCAGACTGAGGAAGTATGTACATCCATGTCCTACTTATATAGGTTAAGAAGCGACATGTGGAATAAGGGATGTGGGACAATAAGGTATGCAGAGCATGTGGGGGTATTGTCCACAATGAATAAAAATAGAATGGAGGAATTTAAACAGGGATAGTGTTAAGAATTAAGATGTCAAGCAAAATGAAGTTGCCCGTTGCACTAAAATATTATGTGCAAGGAAAAAATAAGATATAAGAAAAGAGTGAAGAATGATTTTTAAGACGCGCGGTTTTTCTCTGACTTGTGTGATAGTGAAACTGATAAACATTGTGTTGTACAAATTTGTTTAAATACATAGACTGTTAGGAGTAAAGGAGTTAACTATAACATGTGATACTTGACTTGTATGAGGAGATAGATGACATGTGATAACGTTCTCCTGTGAAATTGTATTGAGGGAATTTAGCAATGGAAGTTGAAAGAACCTTTTATGTTTATGTGTTTTAGCGAATAGCGATAAGGGGAAGTGAAAAGAAATAGTCCGTATGTTATGCTAACATCTGTTTGGAGCTACTCGGTGGTTTCTGTGATGGTAGTATCGCATTCAAGTTTTGGCATGCTTTGTTGTGGTGTGTGTCACTGTGATGGTAGATTGTTTTGTGTCTCGTTTACTTGTTCGACTTGTTTGATTCGTTTGACTCATATCTCGATCGATGTAATTGCTCGTGTATCGATGGTTTTCAAGTGTCTTGGTGTATTTCAATTTGTGTGTCTCATCTCATGTTGGTTATTCTGATATAGCAGTAATGTAGAAGTGAGTGAATTGGAATGTGTGTGAATAAGTGTTCAATGTTATTTTCCTACACTCCTCCTCAAGTATGACTAACTCCTAAGATATTGAGGAGATGGACATGCTTGCATGCAGTTAATGCTTTTGTCAAAATGTCGGCCAGGTTGTTGTTAGATTCAATGTAGTGGAGCATGATGTTTCCGGCTTTGATTTGTTGGCGTGTGTAGTGGTAGTGCGTATTGATATGTTTCGTACGATTATTGTTTATATTGTTGGTTGAGAACGTGATGGAGGACTGATTGTCTGTGAATAGAGGGATTGGAGTGAATGAGTACTTGAAGTCTTTTCCGAGTCTAAATAGCCATATCCCCTCAGCCGACACAAGCGACCCTGCGACCAGTTCTGCCTCCATGGTAGATCTGCAAATGAAGTGTTGCTTTTTGGAGGCCCAACATATTGGCACACCGTTGAACATAAACACCCATCTGCTGGTTGACCTTCTGTCCATTGTATCTCCAGCAAAATCCGCATCCACAAACCCCAATATGCCATGTGCATACCCCTCTATCCCATTCCAACTCTCTCTGTACATTATCCCATACTCCTTTGTGTGAATGAGATATCTTACAATTCTCTTCGTGGCTTCCCAGTGCGTGACATTGGCTTGAGTGATGTTGTGGGTGCATTTGTTCACTGCGTATGCAATGTCAGGTCGAGTTGAGACTGTGCAGTAATTTAGGCATCCTATCATTGATGCCAATGAGTGATCAATAATCTGATTATTTGCAGATAACTCAGCTGGTTTGAGATCAACTGATGGGTCCATTGGTGATGTGATCAATTGTCCAGCAGTGATATTGAACCGTTTGGCGATGGTGGTAATGAATGACGGTTGTGATATGTGGATCATGCCTAAATCACATTCTTGTTCTATCTTAATACCTAGCAGACACATTGGTATGCCTAGGTCTTATGTGCTGAATATACATTTGATGTCATTGGCCATCCTCTCCATGGCTTCGACGGAGTTGGCAGTGAGGAGTCCATCGTCCATGTACCATCCTACAAGTTCTATTGATCCATCGTTCCCGAATCGGAAATAGATTGTGGTATCGGCAGTTCCAGGCTCAAAGCCTATGCTCATCATGCCTTGTTTAAGGGTTTAATGCCATATTCTCCCTGATTGCTTCAGCCCGTAAATGCCTTTGTTAAGTTTACACACCATGTTTTCCTCCCTTTTGCTGACAAACCCCTCTGGTTGTTGCATGTACACCTCCTTGTCAATTTCACCATTAAGGTATGTGCCTTTGATGTCAACTTGTTGCAAATTGAGGTTATATTTGCACATGAGAGCCAAGATGAGCTGGATCAATGTTAGTTGAATCGTAGGTGAATATGTTTCGTTAAAGTCGATTCCCGGCACTTGGGAAAATCCTTGAGCGACAAGCCAGGCTTTGTAGCGGTCTATTTGGCCCATGTTGTCCCGCTTGACTCTGAATGTCCAGTGACTTTCGATGATGTTCTTACCGGCTGGAAGTGGTACGACGGTCCATGTGCAATACCCCATAAGTAAGTCATATTCTTGTACGCATGGAGTCCTCCACTTATCGGCATTGCGGGATTTCATTGTGTCATGGTAATTCGATGGTTTGTCTTCCTCGAGCATTACCATTGCCACTTCCGTTCGTTCTAAGTCGGCACATCCATTTGCTAGTGCTGCCATTTCGTGGATAAAGGCCACTCGATGTCGCATCCCACATCCACACTCGACATTTGTGGGGTCCATCCATGGTCCACGTTCAAAGTCCTTGGACGCTATTGGTTCGTCATTTATGTCTTTCTCTTTGCCACTCACTCCTAATTCTTTGGCCGTTATCTCTTCTGCATGCTTACCTCCACCATTCTCTCCCTCGCTACGTATCCCTTCTTCTTCTATCTCCATTCTCCCTTCATCCTCCTTCACGGGTGTTTTTGCTTCAGGGGTCAGTGGGAACAGTAAGCCATTGTCTTCTTCCCATGTTTCGCTCATGGGTGTTTGGACCAAAGGTGTGACTCTGGCAGTAGGTTGTAACGTGGTCCATATGCCAAGTAGATCGTCGTCATCGGTACCATGTATAGTAACACATTCAACATTGTTTTGTTCATCGAATATAACGTCTCTGGCTTTTAGTATTGTTCTGGTTTGAGGAACCCACACCTTATATGCTTTAGAATCATCGTAAGACCCCACAAACTTTCCCTCTGTTGACTTGAAATCTCCTTTCTGCCTTGTTGCTTTGGGTATGAGGACCCAAAATTTTGACCCATATATTCTGAGCCAGTCAATATTCGGTTTGGCTCCCCAGAATCCTTCGTAGGGCATCTTGTGTATTCTGGAATGGGGAATGCAGTTATGGACGAAGTTCATGGTGTGAACTGCTGATACCCAGAACATCTTGGCAAAACTGGCATTGTGTAGTAAGGTCATGGCACCTTCTTGAAGAGTTCGGTTATAGCATTCAGCAATTCCATTAAGTTCTGGGGTGTATGGTGGTGTTGTCTGGTGAATGATACCGAACTTATTGCATATAAGTTGAAACTCAGCTCCCATGTATTCCCCCCCATTATCAGTGCATATTATCTTCACTTCTGCCCCCCTCTGTCTCAACAACCATGCCATAATACATCTGAATGACTCTGTGATTGTCGCACACTCTTTGTTCTTGAGGAATTCAAGAATTGCATATCTGGTTTTCACATCGATCCAGGTGATGAAGTACCTGTACCTGCTGAGCGATGTTTCAAACGGTCCACACATGTCTGAAACGACAATGTCTCCAATGTTATCTGGCAGGTCTTCGATCTTTTTGAATGGTGATCGTGCTTGTTTCCCGAATGGACAACTTGTACAAAGTCTGGGATGTGGTGTGTGCATTTCTTGTAGCCCTTTCAGAGAAAATAGGAATCTGATCACTGACTGAAGCTTCATCATTAGTTCTAGCATTGTATAACCGACATGTGCTAATCTCCGGTGCCATAACAAGAGTTCAGTTCCTTCGTTGGCAATCAAAGCTTTCATCGGAGATGGCAGTTTTACAATGATCAACGTATACATGAAGAGGTTGTTGATTTTCATACCATGAGCGATGATCTTGTTTTGAAATGAGAGCGATGTTGTATCTTTGCTGAATATTACGTCCATATTTGTGCTTGTCATCTTCCCAACGGAGAGGAGATTCGTGTTGAGTTTTGGTGCGTATATGATATCTGTAAGCATGATGGGCAAATCTGGAAGGTTAGATGCTGGGTCGCTCTGTATAACAAGGTGAATTATTCCTCTCTTGTTTGCTGTGAAGAACTCTCCGCTGGATGTCTTGATATTTATAGGTGCGATATTGTGTATTTTCTCAAACAGCTCTACATTTCTGGAGAGGTGGCTTGACGTGGCTGAATTGATTAACCAGGGATAAGTGTTGAGCCTGGTGCTGAGCAAAGCTGATTCGGTGGTAAGTGATGTGCTGCTTTGTTTGTCCTTGATGATCCCTGCCATTAGGATCATGTGGTTCTGTTGCAGCATTTCTCCACCATCTCGCTCGCTCTTTACTCTCTTGTCTAGGCTTCAGTTTGGAATCACTGGGATTATAGAGTGAGTACTCGGTCTGGAATATGGAACCGATGTACTTCCCTGTCATCCCTGCCTTCCCCATGGTACTTGTCCCTCCAAACCTCCTCCTGCAGCAAAACACCTCACTGCTGAATGCCCATCCTTGCCGCAGTTGTTACAATGGTACATTGGTTGTTGATTTGGTCTAATCGGTGACTGATTGTTTCGTACTATTGTTGCATTAATAGGGATTGTATTGCATTTGCTGGATGTGATGAAAGCAATTGCTGCTTGTGTGGAGACTTCAATAGTGTTCAAGTCGGCTTCATGCGCCTCGAGCCTTTCAGATATTTTGTCGGGTTTGTAGGTTATCTGGTGTATTGTCTGGGTGATTGACCTCCAGGACTCCGGCAAGTTCCTGAGGAGGGTACCTGAGTGAGTAGAATCAGGTATCATCTTACCCATTCTCTCCAGCTGTGCATGATATTCGTTTATCGTGATGATGTAGGTTGATGTCAGGAGTTGGATACTGACAGACTTCGGTACTGCCGAGGGGTGTTGTCGAAAGGTCGGGCGGACTATGGCCAAGTCCTGCAGGCCAAGAGTAGTGGCATTGGCTTCAACGTACTCGTGCATTGTGCCCTACTTGCCGTGCGTGCCACTGTATTTGCAACAGACAGATACTCAGGGGGATGCTGAAGATGCCGGCCCGAGTCGAGGACTTAACAGAAGAGAAGAAGGTAGAAGGGCCTAAGCCTAGTCGATACCCAGAATGAGGAAGTATGTACATCCATGTCCTACTTATATAGGTTAAGAAGCGACATGTGGAATAAGGAATGTGGGACAACAAGGTATGCAGAGCATGTGGTTGTTGTCCACAATGAACACGAACAAAATTAGAACAAGGAATGCAAAACGGGGACAGAACAATAAAAGATGGGACAATAGGGGTGTGACTCAGGATGGGACAATAAGGAGTGGCCGAGTATAAAACAATGGGGTTCCATCCGAGGATAATACAAGGACATGAAGTCCCGAGGTGAGACGAACCGAGGAGTGTGGGTGGCGAATGTGCCAAGCCGGGACCGGCGCACCAAGTGTTATGCAGGCAACGCGGGTACTTGGTCGTGGATATAGGATGATTGCTCGGTCGGCACTGCCAGTGGATGGGTCTCGGTACATGGACTTGACAGTCGATATTCTCTGACCCTCTGCCATATGATGTGTCTCATATCATGTTTGGACTATGCTGATTTTACTGGGGTCTTTGGATTTGAACTTCTGGGTAAGTACTCTCCATGCCTCTGCCGCTCCCTTCATTCCAGCAATCCCGTTCCTGTCTTTCCACTCGTCTTCAAGCTTGGAAAGGGGAGTAGTCGCAGTTGCAGAAGTGGGAAACTTATCTGTACCGGTGATTATATCATATAGCCCTCTATCGCTCGCTGTTGCTCATAACTCTCTATTCCAGGATAACCAATTGTCTCTCGATAATCTTGGTTTTATGTTGCAAAACTTGTGAACATCATATCGTGGTGGGGGTGAAATAGCCACCATTGCTGCTCATGAGGTAGAGTGAGACTCTTAATCCTGTTAAGAATTAAGATGTCAAGCAAAATGAAGTTGCCCATTGCACTAAAATATTATGTGCAAGGAATAAAATAAGATATAAGAAAAGAGTGAAGAATGATTTTTAAGACACGTGGTTTTTCTCTGACTTGTGTGATAGTGAAACTGATAAACATTGTGTTGTACAAATTTGTTTAAATACATAGACTGTTAGGAGTAATGGAGTTAACTATAACATGTGATACTCAACTTGTATGAGAAGATAGACGACATGTGATAACGTTCTCCTGTGAAATTGTATTGAGGGAATTTAGCAATGGAAGTTGAAAGAAACTTTTATGTTTATGTGTTTTAGCAAAATAGCGATAAGGGGAAGTGAAAAGAAATAGTCCATATGTTATGCTAATGTCCGTTTGGAGCTACTCAGTGGTTTCTGTGACGGTAGTATCGCGTTCAAGTTTTGGCATGCTTTGTTGTGGTGTGTGTCATGGTGATGGTAGATTGTTGTGTGTCTCATTTACTTGTTCGACTTGTTTGATTCGTTTGACTCGTATCTCAATCGATGTAATTGCTCGTGTATCGATGGTTTTCCAGTGTCTCAGTGTATTTCGATTTGCATGTCTCGTCTCATGTTGGTTATTCTGATATAGCAGTAATGTGGAAGTGAGTGAATTGGAATGTGTGTGAATAAGTGTTCAATGTTATTTTCCTACAGATAGAACAATAAAATAGAATAATAGGAATGTGGCCAAGGATAGGACAATAGGAAGTGCCCGGCTATAAAAAATGGGTTATGACTGAGGATAAAACAATGGTCAGATGTCCTGAGGGAAGATGGGTTGAGGAGTAAGGAGTTGATGGGGTAGGATGAATGGATGGTGAATGAGGCAGAGTGGATGAGGGATAGGGACAAGGAATGTGGATGGTGGATGTGCCAAGCTGAGACTGATACCAAGTGACTTGTATGCAGCATGGACACTTGTATGTGGATGTAGTCTGGCTGTTTGGTCGGCACTGCCAAATTACCGGACACTCGGTATGTGTACTTGACAATGAGGACTGAAAGAATAATAAAGAATAAAGGGGATAGGATGAGGAGGGTGAACCCAATGACATGCTGAATGTACTGAGCTGAGAACACATACTAGTGAGCAATGACTTGTCACTGGTGTGTGAGATTAATTGGTAAGGGTCATTCGGTTGGTACTGCTGAGTGAACCCAAGCTCAGTATTGTGGACTTGACAGTATCCCCCCCCTAGCAGCTGAACTCATGAAGCCAGTAGGTGGAGATCGAAAATAAGGTTTGGGATGCCTATTTATGATGCCATGTGAAGGTTTGGGATCTAGCACCCAGACATGTCTCCCATTACCATCAAATCCCATAACCCCACAACCCAAAATGACAGAATGGGTTGCAAGACTGATGAAGAAAAAACACAGAATGCCAAGATGGAGGCCAAAATATCAGAGAGGCAATGGAAATGTGAGGCAGAGGCTGCTTGTAGTGCCGAGGAGGCAGCAAAGGCCAAAGCCCAATGGAAGGCAGATGAGGAGTAGTGATTGGCATGGGTATTGGAAACCCGTGCAGGTAGCAGGTACGGGTAGTTCGGGTAAGGGTCAGGGTCAGGATTTCCAACCTGGCCCAAACCCATACCCATTCACAGGTACACTTATATAAGCAAGGTTCAGCACTAACTGTAGGGTGCAAACTTGCATCTCACCCCTGAGAGACCAATCTCAATATATTGTAATTATATATCGAATTTAGTATCACTCTGTGCACTTTTGAATTCTGAATTTTTCTCACATTTATTTGTATTTTTACCCTCAATATTGAGGGAGTTATTCATTCTTTTCTATGTACGCTACTTACGGGCCCTTGTCCATGCACGACGCGACGCGCATGGCCAGCTCCCTGGATTGGGACCGGCAGCCTGGCTCAAACCTTCGATAGGGTCAAGGGCCGGTTGCAGGGTATATGCGGGTGAAACACAACCCGCGCATGCCTCCCTCCTCAGTTGTTGACTACACTGAGGAGGTGAGTTGTATAATATATTGTACAAGCCTTTAAGGCTAATTTCTCTCTATTCTTTTTGTAAGATAAAATAAATAGGTATATTTTCCGAATATACAAGTAGTTGTTGACTACACTGAGGAGATAAAATAAATAGATTGCCTATAAATTCTTCAAACCTACTGCAATTTGCTCATAATCTCATCACTAACCTCACTTATATAAGCAAAGTTAGCACTGAACCTTGCTTATATAAGCATACCCGCAAAAACCTGTACCCATGTGTTACGGATATGGGTTTTCACGGGTATGGGTATGGGTAGACATAATATACCTGGGGGTTACCCGTGCCAATCACTAATGAGGAGGCAGCTGCCAAACTAGCAGCAGAGAAGGTTGAGGCCAACAAGAAGGTGGCCGAAGCAGAGGCAGCAGCCAAGGCTGCTGAAGACAAATGGGTGGCTGATGCTGCTGCCAAAGTGGCCAAAAAGGAGCGGGCCAAATTGGCCAAACGGGCGGGAACTCAGGTCCCCGAGGATACCAACGAAACGGGGCCTCCTCAGGATGCGGGGGAGCAGAACAAAACACTCAAAAACAAGGGTGCTGACAAAGTGGGGGCTCCTGGCAGTTCAGGAGTACCGAAGCCTCTGGCTCGTAAGAGGGGTAGGAGTGTAGAAGGGGGGCCCAGTAAGGGGCCGAGGTCAAGAGGAAGGGGAAGAAGTGAGCGGCCGAGGGGGGCCCAGGTGAGTGGTAATTGTCTCTTTTTTATTCTTTTTATTGACTTATTTCAATAGTGCAAGGAAAAGCCAACTCGAAAGTGGTCACCGTCCCTCCGTCCTCCTTGCAAAAACTGTGAGGAGCGTCTGGATGATTTCAAGGTGCGAACAATAGGGGCCGCGTCTGGGCGATGCAACGAGTGGAAGGTCAAGTGCGACTTGGCAGCCCCTCGGCAACATAAAGTCAAGAGTCGGGAGGAGGTAGAGTCGGAGAGAGAATTTCCATTGCCACGGGTACATGATATCCCTGGTTCTCATGGGATGCAACCGATTGAAGATTGATGTTTCTGATGGGGCAGAACATGGATACTGGCGTGGGTCGCAAGTGCGTCAATGTGTATCGCTGCGAACTCACCGATTCATCTTCTACACGAACAACACTTCGAGCGCAGGTCCCAATATCCACGCTTTCGGACAATTGTCAATCATCTAGCTTCTTGATTATATCGCTGCCGCTTGCGAGAGGCACGTTGCAGAAGCAGGGCAAGTATCTGACACGTCACGATATCTATACCCCCCTTCCCTGGATGTTTCTCAACTAGCTGAGATCATAGTTCTAAACGAACAACAGGCTTCTCTCCCCTCCAGCTCTTCCTACTTCTCGCCATTCACGCGCGTCTACAACTTTATTTCATGGATTCATTCACTCCTAATAATATTTTTTGTGCTAGATGGGGTTTAAATAATGTACCTTGTTAAAAAATAATATTATGATATCAATTTTACAGTACATTTGACCACTATACTAAGTGTAACTACTGTAGTTGATACTACTATAAGGCCACATATAAGACTCCCTGGTCAAGTATAAGCCAGTCTTGTCAGTTGTGGTTTTGTGTGAGTATATGTGCATACACATAGATGCACCTCAGGATGGTCATATTGGTACAGAAATTTGTAGGAATATTCAGGAATGTAGTACAATATTGTTTTAGTTATTTTGTGGACTCAGATCTCAAAAGGACTGTGAGGTTTGAAAATCACAAATATAATATATTTTGCTCATTCTAACACATGCAATACAATCTAAGGAGTGGATCAAACAACTAACAATGCATTTCCAGATTGTGGGGATGTTTTGTGCATACTATTCGGCCTGAAAGTTTATTATGAGATATTTTCAGTAATGATAGCTAGCTTATAGGCATAGAACTCACTCTCAATATTACAACGCGTTCCGAGGGATAAGCAAAGCATATTGTGGACTTGCGACAGTCGAAGTGGGTGAAATCACGATAGTGAGGTGGAATCCAACATCTTGGTTCGCCATTATCATCAAGGATCCACTTCCTATCTATGGACACAAACAACCCTGGTCGAGTGATTTTCCATCCTGGGGACTGTACAGTATGAAGGGTTGGGGACTGATGTTGTCGCTGGGGCTGTAGAATGGGGTTGGGGAAAACCTCCGACTCGCGCGTCGCTACCTCCCAAATATGGAGACTGTAGTCCGAAGATGCAGAAGCAATGCGGCTTCCTTCCGGTGAAAAGATCAGGGATTCAAGCCATCCTGAATGACCCTTGAGTACAGCCACCAGCTCTCCCTTTGTTGCGGTCCAGATTCTGATACTCATGTCGCGCGATACGGACGCAATGCGGCTACCGTCGGGAGAGAAAACGACCAATTCCACCGAGTCTGTATGCCCCTCGAGCAAGGCAACTAACTTGCCACTCGTTGACGTCCAGATTCGGACGGTCCTGTCGCTGGATCCAGAGACGATGAGACTACCGTCTGGCGAGAATACCACCGTTGACACTCGTTCTGAGTGGCCATTGAGAGTGGTAATGGGTTCTCCTTTCATCGTAGTCCATATATGAACCGTATTGTCTTCGGATGCAGACGCGAGGGTCTGACCGTCTGGCGAAAAGAGGACTAATGTAACAGTGTTTGAATGTTTCTCGAAAATAACCTCCGAATCATGCGTTTCCACATTCCAAATGCGAACAGTGGCGTCCTGGGAAGCAGATGCAATACGGCTGCTATCCGGTGAGAAGGCAACAGAGGTCACCCAGTCTGAATGGCCCACGAGCATGGCTATTGACCTGCCAGATAGCACTGTCCAAATTCTCACAGTGTTGTCGGAGAATGTACAAGCTAAGTGGTTTCCATCTGGTGAGAATACCAGCGATGTCACCCAGTCTGGATACTCTTTTTTAAGCGGGGCCACCGAATGTCCCGTTATCGATTTCCAGATCCTCAGAGTCCTATCATTAGAAGCAGAAGCGATGTGGCTGCCGTCTGGAGAGAAGACGGCCGATGTTACCCAGTTCGAGTGGCCCTCGAGTACGGCCACCGATACTCCCGTAACTAAACTCCAAATTCGGACGGTCGTGTCGTTGGATGCAGAAACGATGTAGTTACCGTCAGGCGAGAAGACAGCTGAGTTCACAGAATCGGAATGCCCCTCAGCTACATTTTTTGAGTAACCAAGAGAGGTTCCTTCCACTTGTTGCAACTAGGAACAAGTCTCAACTTCGAATCAAGAAGATGTATTTCGATTAGTTACCTAGGAACAACTAAGAAATGAAGTTAGAGTAGCTACTAAGATACACCACCGTTCAGGCC
>QLPI01007187.1:0-24244 GCA_003314275.1 Chroogomphus rutilus | reverse complement strand
TGAAGAACGACTGCGGAGGTTAGAACAAGAATTGGCAGAAAACCGAACGGTGAATGCCACAATAAACAAAGCCCTTAGGGCAATCATGACCAAACTAAATGAGCCCATGCATCAGGGGTTAAACCCCGAAGATTTAGAGGATGACCCAATACCAAGCGCACGTTTTTCGGACCACCAAAGTGATGAGATTATGAGCAAATTACAGTAGGTTTGAAGAATTTGTGGGCGATCTATTTTATTTTATCTCCTCAGTGTAGTCAACAACTCAGTGTATATTCGGAAAATATACCTATTTTATTTTATCTTACAAAAAGAATAAAGAAATTAGCCTTAAAGGCTTGTACAATATATTATATAACTCACCTCCTCAGTGTAGTCAACAACTGAGGAGGGAGGCATGCGCGGGTTGTGTTTCACCCGCATATACCCTGCAACCGGCTCTTGACCCTATCGAAGGTTTGAGCCAGGCTGCCGGTTCCAAATCCAGGGAGCCGGCCACGCTAGTCACGTCGTGCGTGGACAAGCGCCCGTAAGTAGCGTACATAGTAAAACATGAATAACTCCCTCAATATTGAGGGTAAAAATACAAATAAAAGTGAGAAAAATTTAGAATTCAAAAGCGCACAGAATGATACTGAAATCGATATAATATTACAATATATTGAGATTGGTCTCTCAGGGGTGAGATGCAAGTTTGCACCCAACACAAAGCACCGCCGTCTCATCAGGGAGCTCCAGAGTCAGGCCCGCACCTCCGTCTGACTTCGACGGAGATAGAGAGAAGGGGAGGGCCTTCCTCAACTCCTGTGACATATACTTCGTAATCTGTGGAGATCAATTCCCTAATGGCCAGGCTCGGATACACTGGGCTCTCTCCTACTTCAAGTCCGACAGAGCGGCCCGCTTTGCGAATAAAATACTCCGAAGTGAACGGAACGGACACCCTTACTATTCGGACTGGAAAACCTTCGAGTCGGACTTCGTACGACATTTCTGCCCAAAGAACGAGCAACTCTCTGCCCTCATGTGATTAGAGGGGACAGGCTGGTACCAAGGAAGGGACTCCATAGAAGAATATATTGACCAGTTCACAGAGCTGGTGGATCTCGCGGAATACCACGATGACAAAATGATTGTAGTCAAGTTCCACCGAGGTCTCGAACCGAGAGTACAGACCAAAGTTGCCCTTCTAGGAAGTGGGACGCCAAACTTTGACGATCCCGAAGGATGGTATGAAGCCGCTCGAAGGGTCGCCTGGGACCAAGAAGCCAATGATGCGTTCACGGAGGCTCACCGCAACCAACTCAGGACTTCCACCCGCTTAACCAGTGCACCCCCAAAACCGGTTCTTGGACTACCAAGGATGACTACATTACCTCCGCGCCTTCCAGAACTGCCCTGACGAGCCCCTGCACCGTCTCCTGTTACACAGAGAGAAGCTCCGACCCCAATGGAGGTGGATTGGACCCAAGCTAAGGGTTCCACCCTTGGAGTCTGCCACCGATGCCGAAAACCTGGGCACTATGCACGAGACTGTCCATTATCCTTCGACATCCGAACAATGAGTACGGAAGAGAAGCTGGAGTTAATTCCGGAGCTTCTGAACCTTGTAGGAGTGTCGGAAAAAACACTGATGGAAGTACCGGAAGACCCAGAAATGACTGAAGAAGTAGAAGAAGAGGATTTTGGGGCCAGCAGTGGGTGAATCGTGTGCCCCCACTGCCTGTACATAATAGGTACTCGTGCTTAGAGGAAAAAAGTGACGTAATCCCCACATGTTCCCTCTCAGAAAAGCAACCACCTAAAGACACACAAGAATCAGAAACTCCACCAAAGCGGTCTCGGACACGACTCCGAAAATGGGAAAGATGACTTCCGAAGAAGTACGTGGTTGCTACCACCCCAAGTCCGAAGTCCCTGGTCATCAAAGTCGAGATTCAAACGACAGACACGGCAGAAGTCAAATCAGGACCTGCTCTTATAGATTGTGGGGCCACGGGACAGTTTATGGACAAAAGCTATGTGGAGAAATACCGACTCACCACTCAAAGACTCCAGAGGCCCATCCCGGTTTACAATGTGGACGGGTCACCAAACGAAGCCGGAGCCATCTGAGAAATCGTTGACGTGGTCCTTTGAGTAGATGGACACACGGAACGCACCTCGTTTGCAGTCACCAGCTTAGGAAAACAGGACCTTATCCTGGGCTTTACCTGGTTAGAAGAGCATAACCCCGAGATCAACTGGCAGACTCGGAAGGTTAGCATGAGTCAGTGCCCAGCGAAGTGTCACCAATGCCGAGCAGAGGTGCGGGATGAACGCAAAAGGGAACGGGTACTGAAAAACCAGATCCGTGAGTGTCGGATCGGCCCATTTCCGAAACTCTGGGAAGAAGAAGGTCATGAGGAGGCAGATGAGGAGAATGAAGAAGAGAAGGACCCGCTGGATGACCTGGAGCAAGGGGATAGGGTGATGTGCGTGATACTCCCGCAGGAGGAAGAACATGTCCGAACCATGCAGACTACTTCCCAGAGGCTAGCAGAGGCCCACTACAAAAACGTCCGAATGGAAACGGAGATCCCGGAGTACCTCCGAGAGTTCGAGAGTGTTTTCGCCAAGGAGTCCTTCGATGAACTCCCTGATAGAAAGGTTTGGGATCATGCCATCGAACTAGAACTAGGGGCTAGTCCGGTTAACTGCAAGGTGTACCCCATGTCCCCGTTGGAACAAGCCGAGCTAGACGTCTTCATTCAAGAGAACCTTAGAACAGGGCGCATCCGACCTTCCAAATCTCTGATGGCATCTCCGGTCTTCTTCATTAAAAAGAAAGAAGGATCTCTCCGACTCATCCAGGACTATCGAAAGCTGAACGCAATGACAGTAAAAAACCAATACCCGCTCCCCCTTATTCCAGAGCTAGTAAATCAACTCAGAGGAGCCAAGTATTTTACAAAGTTGGATGTCCGGTGGGGGTATAACAATGTCCGAATCAAGGGAGGAGACGAGTGGAAAGCCGCCTTCCGGACAAATCGAGGACTGTTCGACCGCTCGTAATGTTCTTTGGGCTAACAAACAGTCCAGCCACCTTTCAGACGATGATGAACGACATCTTCCAAGACCTCATCTTAGAAGGACTCGTCTGCATGTACATCGATGACATCCTCATCTACTCTCGGACCTTGGCAGAACACCAAAGGGTCACACACATGCCAGGTGTTAAAACGCCTCCAAGAGCAAAAACTCTACCTTCGGAAGGAGAAGTGCGAGTTTGAAAGAACCCAGATCGAATATCTAGGACTCATTATATCGGAAGGAAAGGTAGAGATGGACCCAGTCAAGGTCCGAGGAGTAACAGAATGGCCGACCCTGGAGAACCGAAAAGAGGTCCAGTCATTCCTCGGATTTGCCAACTTCTACCGGCGCTTCATCAAAGACTTCTCTCTTCGATCTCACAAAGAAAGGGGAACAATGGAGATGGGGAGAGAAGGAGAGAACAGCACTTGAGAAGTTGAAGGAACTCATTACCTCGGCCCCGATACTAACCTTCCCGGATGACTCTCGGATGTACAGAGTAGAAGCGGATGCCTCGGACTTTGCTACAGGAGCCACCATCTCGCAACAGTCATCAAAAGATGGAATGTGGCATCCAATCGCCTTCTTTTCCAAAAGCCTAAGCCTAGTAGAGAGGAACTATGAAATCCATGATAAGGAAATGCTGGCCATCATCCGAGCCTTAGAGGAATGGCGGCACTTCCTTGAAGGGACCCAGCTCCAGTTCGAAATCTGGACGGACCATAAAAATCTGGAATACTTTCAAACTTCCAAAAAGCTCAACCGAAGGCAGGCCCAATGGTCCCTCTTCCTCTCCCGTTTTGACTTCACGCTCCATCATCGACCTGGCCGGAGTATGGGCAAGGCGGATGCACTCTCCAGAAGATCGGACCACGGGTCAGGATCGGAGGACAATGAAAATATGACCCTCCTCCAACCAGAACTATTCGCGATCCGAGCACTGGAAGGAATCACGGCAATCGGGGAAGAGAGAGACATCCTTCTTGACATACGAACAAAACTTCGGACTTCAGGCCTGGAGGACCCAGTAGCCAAGGCCATTGTGGAGCTACGACGGGGGCATGCCAAGTCCATACGATCTGCGGAATGGATGGAACGGGATGGCCTCCTCCAATTCCAAGGGAAAATCTACGTCCCAAACGATCCGGACCTTCGGAGGTGCATTGTTTCTCAGCACCACAATACACGAGTGGCTGGGCATGCAGGGAGGTGGAAAACATTAGAGTTGATCTCCAGGAATTACTGGTGGCCCCAGATGTCACGATATGTGGGACAATATGTGAAAACCTGTGACTCCTGCATACGGACTAAAATCCGAAGGCAACCCCCGATCGGAGAGCTAGAGCCGCTTCCCATCCCAGAGGCTTGATGGGACACTATCAGCGTAGACTTTGTAGTGGAGTTACCCGATGCCCATGGATACGACACGGTTATGAACGTGGTCGATTCAGTAAGCAAAAGGGCCCACTTCCTCCCCACACATACTACTATCACGGCACTAGGGGCCGCACGACTCTACCTAACACACGTGTGGAAACTACACGGACTCCCGAAACAAGTAGTTTCGGACCGAGGCCCTCAATTCGTCTCGGAGTTTACTCGCGAACTTTACCGACTTCTAGGAATCAAGCTCGCAACGACAACAGCTTACCATCCACAAGGAGACGGGCAAACAGAACGTGTCAACCAAGAGCTAGAGCAATATCTCCGAGTCTTCGTCAATGAACGACAGGATCACTGGAATGAACTCCTACCAATGGCAGAATTCCAGTACAATAATCATGTACACTCTGCCACACAACAGACTCCCTTTATGTTAGACACGGGACGACACCCGCAGATGGGTTTCGAACCGCAACAGCTGAAGTCACAAACGGAGACAGTAAATGAGTTCAAAGACCGAATGGAACAGTCATTGGAAGAAGCAAAGTCGGCGCTGGCAAAAGCAAAAGAGGATATGGCACGGTATTACAACCAACGCCGAACTCCGGCACCGGAGCACCAAGTCAGAGACCGGGTGTTCCTAGATGCTTCGGACATCCGGACAAAACGGCCCTCACGGAAACTAAGTCACCGATACTTAGGACCTTACACAATCCTACAAAAAGTGGGGAAACATGCCTACAGACTCCAACTTCCGCAATCCCTGTCCCGGCTCCACCCAGTCTTCAATGTAGTCAAGCTCCTTCCAGCCCCCGAAGATCCAATTCCAGGATGGAGATCGGAACCACCTCCACCGCCGGAGTTAATAGATGGAGAAGAACACTACGAGGTAGAAAAGGTGTTGGATAGTCGTCTGATGCGAGGAGGACTCTACTTTCTAGTCAAATGGCAGGGGTACGGATATGAGGAGAATACATGGGTGAAGGAAGAAGACATGAACGCACCTGCCAAAATACAAGAATTCTACTTACAACACCCTGGAGCACCTCGGAGAATCTGAGCGACAGCCTTCAAATCCCTATCGTTCCGTGCCACGAGGATGCAGCACTCTAGAAGGGGGGGTGATGTCAGGGGACGACCCTTTCTAGACCCTCTCCAAAACCAAAACAAGGTCCGAGATCCCATCTTAAACTCCAACCGGCTCCGACCAGCTCCGAGGCTAAAACAGACCAATGGGTCAGAGCCTGACCAGGTCCGAGTCCTATCTCGGACTCTGCTTCAAGCTTTGAGGAAAGGAGACCGGAATCAGGGGATCACCAAGCAAAGACTCGGAAGGGATTTAACACGAGAGACAGAAACCCGGAATAAGCACCTGAGCATCAGACTTAGTACCAGGAGGTTGGCTCTGCAAACCCCGATGTATTGATTTGTAAACTAGTGCACAGACCACTTACATAAAGGGTATAAAAGGGGCTCACCAGCAGCGGGATCCTTAGACTTTCCTCTTTGGATTCCCCCTGCTTAGGTGAGAGCCCCACATGTACTTAGGTAGTCATAATTAAAGCTTTGGATTCCCCCTGCTTAGCTCGCCTCTGAGATATACCTCGGGGCTATAAGAGGGTTGCCCTTACAATTACTCCTCCACTTGGTGGAGGGGGTTCAGTTCATAGGTTGCATGGTGGTTTCATTGGGTGAGAACCAGTGCAGGGGTTTGGGAGTATCGGTATAAGGGCAACCCTCTGGCAACCTCAGGATGTATCTCAGAAGGGAGCTAGGTAGGGGAAATCCAAAGAGGAAAGTCTAAGGATTCCACTACTAGAGAGCCCTTCCTTATATAGCCTTTATGTAAATGGTCTATGCATCAGCTTATAAATCTATTCACTGGAGTCAATAGAGCCAGTTCTTTGGCATTAAGTCTGCCCCTCTGGTGCCTATTCCAGAGCCTGGTTACCCGTGCTAGGCTCGTTCCAGTTTCCCACTCGGTGGTCCTTTGGACTCTGGTCTCTTAGCCTCGAAGTCAGGCGGGGTCTGAGATAGGACTTCGGACCTGGGTCAGGCTTTGGAGAGGGTTGTCCCCTGACATCACCCCCCCTTCTAGAGTGCTGCATCCTCATGGCACAGAACGATAGGGATTTGAAGGCCATTGTCCAGATTCTTTGGGGTGCTCCTGGGTGTTGCAGGTAGAACTCTTGTATTTTAGCAGGTGCATTCATGACCTCTTCCTTTACCCATGTATTTTCCTCATATCCATACCCTTGCCATTTGACTAAAAAGTAGAGCCTCTCCCACATCAAGCCACCGTCCAACATGTTTCTACCTCATAATGTTCCTCTCCGTCTATTAATTCCAGCAGTAGAGGTGGTTCTGACTTTAGTCCTGGAATCAGATCTTTGGAGGCCAGGAGGAGCTTTCCCACATTGAAAACGGGGTGGAGCCAGGATAGGGATTGTGGAAGTTGGAGTCTGTAGGCATGTTTCCCTACTTTTCGTTGAATGGTGTAAGGTCCCAAGTATCGGTGGCTTAGTCTGGATGTCCGAGGCATCTAGGAACACTCGGTCTCCTGCCTGGTACTCCAGTGCTGGGGTTCGGCATTGGTTGTAATACCATGCCATATCATCTTTTGCCTTTGCCAGTGCCGACTTTGCTTCCTCTAATGACTGTTGCATTCGGTCCTTGAATTCATTCACTGTTTCCATTTGTGACTTCAGCTGTTGTGGTTCAAAACCCTTCCGCAGGTGTCGTCCTGTATCTAACATGGAGGAGTTTGCTGTGTGGCAGAGTGTGCATGATTATTGTACTGGAATTCTGCCATCGGTAGGAGTTCATCCCAGTCATGCTGTTGCTCATTGATAAAGACCCAGAGGTATTGCTCTAACTCTTGGTTGACACGTTCCATCTGACCATCTTCCTGTGGGTGGTAGGCTGTCATTGCTGCAAGCTTGATCCCTAGGAGTCGGTAGAGTTTGTGGGTGAACTCTAAGACAAATTGAGGGCCTCGGTCCAAGACCACCTGTTTCAGGAGTCCATGCAGTTTCCACACGTGTGTCAGATAGAGTCATGCAGCCTCCAATGCTGTGATGGTAGTATTTGTGGGGAGGAAGTGGGCTCTTTTGCTCACTGAGTTGACTACATTCATGACTGCATCATGTCCATGGGCATCTGGCAGCTCCACTATGAAGTATATGCTGATAGTGTCCCACTGGGCTTCTGGGATGGGGAGTGGTTCCAACTCTCCTATTGGGGGCTGCCTCTGGATTTTGGTCCATATGCATGAGTTGCAAGTTTTTACATACTGTCCCACATATTGTGACATCTGGGGCCACCAGTAGTTCCTGGAGATCAGTTCCAGTGTTTTCCATCTCCCTGCATGCCCAGTCACTCATGTATTATAGTGCTGAGAAACAATGCATCTCCAAAGGTCTGGATTGTTTGGGATGTAGATTCTCCCTTGGAATTGGAGGAGGCCATCCCATTCCATCCACTTGGCAGATTGTACAGACTTGGCATGCCCCTGCTGGAGTTCCATGATAGCCTTGGCTACTGGATCTTCCAGGCCTGAGGTCTAAAGCTTCATTTGTATGTCCAGGAGGATATCCTTTTCCTCCCCAACTGCTGTAATTCCTTCCAGAGCCCAGATTGTAAACAGCTCTAGTTGGAGGAGGACCATATTCTCATTGTCCTCTGCTCCAGATCTGTGGTCTGGTCTTCTGGAAAGTGCATCTGCCTTGCCCATACTCTACCCCGGTCAGTGATGGAGTGTGAAGTCGAAGCAGGATAGGAAGAGGGACCATCGGGCCTGCCTTTGGTTCAACTTTTTAGAAGTCGGGAAGTATTCCAGATTTTTATGGTCTGTCCAGACCTCAAACTAGAGTTGTATTCCTTCTAGGAAGTGCCACCATTCCTCCAGGGATCGGATGATGGCTAGCATTTCTTTGTCATGGATTTCATAGTTTCTTTTCACTGGGCTTAGGCTTTTGGAGAAGAAGGCAATTGGATGCCACATTTCATCCTCTGGTGACTGCTGTGAAATAGTGGCCCCCATGGCAAAGTCCAAGGTGTCTGCTTCCACTCTGTATACCCAGGAGTTGTCCAGGAATGTCAGTATTGGTGCTGAGGTAATAAGTTCCTTCAACTTCCAGAGTGCTGCTTCCTCCTTCTCTCCCCATTTCCACTGTTCCCCTTTCTTTGTGAGATCAAAGAGCAGTCGAGCGTGAAGGGAGAAGTCCTTGATGAAGCATTGGTAGAAGTTGGCAAATCCAAGGAACGACTGGACTTCCCTCTGGTTCTCCAGAGTCGGCCACTCCATCACTCCTCAGAACTTGACGGGGTCCATTTCTACCTTTCCTTCTAATATGATTAGTCCCAGGTACTTGATCCGTATCCTTTCAAACTTGTACTTCTCCTTCTGAAGGTAGAGTTTCTGTTCTCGGAGATGTTCTAATACCTGGCATGTGACCCTTTGGTGCTCAGCCAAGGTCTGAGAATAGATGAGGATATCGTCAATGTATATGCAGACGAGTCCTTCCAAGATGAGGTCTTGGAAAATATCGTTCATCATCATCTGAAAAGTGGCTGGACTGTTCGTTAGTCCGAAGAACATCACCAGCTGCTCGAACAATCCTCGGTTAGTCTGAAAGGTAGCCTTCCACTTGTCCCCTTCCTTGATTCGGACGTTGTTGTATCCCCACCGGACATCCGGTTTTGTGAAGTACTAGCTCCGGAATGAGGGAGAGTGGGTATCAGTTCTTCACTGTCATCACATTCAACTTTTGGTAGTCCTGAATGAGCCAGAGGGATCTGTCCTTCTTTTTGATGAAGAAGACCGGGGATGCCATCGGAGATTTGGAAGGTTGGATGTGCCCAGTCCAAAGGTTCTCTTGAATGAAGGCGTCTAGCTCAGCTTGCTCTAACAGGGACATAGGGTACACTTTGCAGTGAGCCAGACTGGTCACCAGTTCAATGGTGTGATCCCAGATCTTTCTATCTGGGAGCTTGTCGAAGGATTCCTTGGCAAAGATACTTTCAAAATCTTGGAGATACTCTGGAATTTCCACCTCTATTCAGATATTTTTGTAATGGGCCTCTGCCAACCTCTGGGAGGTGGTCTGTGTGGCCCGGGCATGTTCTCCTTCCTGTGGGAGTATCACGCACATCACCCTGTCCCCTGGCTCCAGATCATCCAATGGGTCTTTCTCCTCATCGCTCCTTTCATTTGCCTCTGCACTTCCTTTCTCCAGACCCCCTTCCTCTAGGAGCTTCAGAAATGGGCCAATCCAGCACTCATAGATCTGTTTCCTCAGCACCTGCTCCTTCTTGCATTCATCTCACACCCCTGCTCGGCAGGTGTGACACTTCGCTGGACATCAGCTCATGCTAACTTTCTGAGTCTGCCAGTCAATCTTGGGGTTATGCTCTTCCAGCCAGGTAAATCCCAGGATAAGGTCCTGTCTTCCTAAGCTGGTGACCACAAAAGTGGTACACTCTGTGTGTCCATTTACTTGAAGGATCATGTCAACAACTTCTCTGATGGCTCCAGCCTTGTTCGGTGATCCATCCACATTGTAAACTGGGATAGGCCTCTGTAGCTTCTGAGTGGTGAGGCAGTGTCGCTCTACGTAGCTTCTGTCCATGAATTGTCCAGTGGCCCCACAATCTACAAGAGTGGGTCCAGACTTGACTTCTGCTGTGTCCGTTGTTTGAATCTCCACCTTGATAACCAGGGATTTTAGACTTGGGATGGTGGTGACCACATACTTCTTCAGGAGTTGTTTCTCCCAATTTTGGAGCCGTATCCAAGGTTGTTTTGGTAGAGCCTCTGGTGTTTGTGCATCTTTAGATGGCTGCTCTTCTGGGAGGGAACGTGCAGAGATTATATCACTTTCTTCTTCCAAACACGAGAACCTATTATGTATAGGCAGTGGGGGCACACGATTCACCCACTGCCATCCCCAAAATTCTCTCTTTCTTCCCTCTCTTCTGACCCTTCGGCCACCTCTGAGATTTTTGACACTTCCTGCCATTCCGCCAAGGTCTCTTCCATCCATCCCCATCTGTTCTTGTTTCATCTGTTCTGTATATTCACATTATATGCTCTTACCACTCTTGACATTTCTGCAAGGTTTATATTAGGAACCGTATGCCAGCATACTCAACTATTCATTTCAGCCCAACTCCGCCCTCACTCGCCTATTTAACTATACGCCCTCAGCCCACGGACTATATGCACCTCATGTATCCATCTTGGCATCACATGATCCTGTCAATTCACTCCACTCATTTACATCAAACTCCATATGCTCGCAATTCCATTCTGTCTTCATTTACGTTTAATATCCTTTCATTTATGTTCCACTCCACTTTCATTTATTCGCAATTCTGTTCAGTCTCTTATATCTGATTTGCTATTACGTTCCTTAGGGTAACTCCATTGGGAATCGGGTGACACGTCACCCCCAATGTCACAGAGGAGATCAAGATTTGGGACATAGTATTTCCATTCTCGCTCTTTCAGGATCCTTGGCTTTTGTCAAGTACACGTACCAAACTCCGGTAATTCAGCAGTGCCAACCGAGCAGTCATCCTACATCCACATACAAGTGTCCACGCCACATGCAAAGTCACTTGGTATGCTGATCTCGGCTCAGCACATCCACCACCCACACTCCTTGTCCTCACCCCTCATGTACTCTACGCCACTCACCATCCATTAATCCCACCACACCTACTCCTCATCCTTTGATCCGCCTCACCTCGGGACTTCCTGTCCTTGTTTTATCTTTGGTTGCAACCATTGTTTTATAGTCGGGCACTCCCTATTGTCCTATCCTTGGTCACATTTCTATTATTCTATCTTTTATTGTTCTATTTCTGTTTGCATCCCTTCATTCTAATTTTACTCATTGTGGACAATACCCACATGCTCTGCATACCTTATTGTCCCACATTTATTATTCCACATGTCGCTTCTTAAACCTATATAATTAGGGCATGCATGTACATACTTCCTCATTCTGGGTATCGACTAGGCTTAGGACTTTCTACCTTCTCCTCCTCCGTTAAGTCCTCTACTCAGGCCTGCATCATTGGCATCCTCCCGAGTACCCCATCTGTTGCAAATCAGTGGCACGCACGGAAGAGTAGGGCACAACGCACGAGTACATTGAAGCCAAAGCCACTACTTCCGGCCTGTAGGACTTGGCCATTCCCGTCCCACATCTCAGCATTCCCGAAGCTTGACAGCTTTCTTATCTATTATAGGAATCTAGTTGACTCCTAGTAGATTTGAAAGTAGTATAAAGATCTTGTACATTCAGTAGTTCAGTCCTCAGTCAGATAATCGACTTTGATTTTGACTAAGCTAATTCTTTCTGTCTCGCTATCCCAAAATTAGGGACCAGTGTGATCTGGTGGGTGCAACATACAAGTTGAAGCTGTGCCCTATCCTGAACCTCTCCATTGTTTATCTTTGGGAGATATTACATTTATTATGATTACATCATTCCTTCACATCATAACAGTTTAGAAGCACTGGAAGTAACTCTAGTTTTTCTTCCATACTCATGGTTCAGATGTCAAAGGACAATGGACAGTCTCGTGTATAGTGCCCAGGTTTCTAGCATCAGTGGCAAACTCCTAGGGTGGAACCCTTGGCTTGGGTCCAGTCTACCTCCATTGGGGTCGGAGCTTCTTTTAGTGCAACCGGTGAGGGTGCTGGAATTCGTTGAGGCGGTTTGGGTAAGCGAGGGGGTAACATTGGCATTTTCGGGATTCCTGGAACTGGTTTGGGGGGCATACTAGTTAGGCAGGTGGAAGTCCAGAGTTGGTTGCGGTGGGCCTCCATGAATGCTTTGTTGGCTTCTTGGTCCCAGGCAACCCTTCATGCCACCTCATACCATCCCTTGGGATCGTCAAAGTTTGGTGTTCCACTTCCCAAGAGGGCAACTTTTGTCTGTATCCCTAGTTTGAGGCCTCAGAGGAACTTGATTACAATCATCTTGTCATCGTGGTATTCTGCAAGGTCTACCAGCTCTGTGAATCAGTCAATGTATTCTTCTACAAAGTCTCTGCCTTGGTACCAGCCCGTCCCTTCTAGCCATGTGAGGGTGGAGAGCCGTTCATTCTTTGGGCAGAAATTCCATATAAAGTCCGATTCAAAGGCTTTCCAGTCCAAGTAGTAGGGATGTCCATTTCTCTCACTTCAGAGTATTTTGTTTGCAAAGTGGGCCACTCTGTCGGACTTGAAGTAGGAGAGAGCACAGTGTATCTGAGCCGGGCTGTTAGGGAATTGATCTCCGCAAATTATGAAGTAGATGTTACAGGAGTTGAGGAAGGCCCTCCCCTTCTCTCTATCTCCATCGAAGTCGGACGGAGATGCAGGCCAGACTCTGGAGTTTCCTTGTGGGATGGTGACATTCTGAGGGTCTAAAAAACATGCGCTCGGTGTTGGGTCATCCTCTAAATCTTTCGGGGCTTAACCCCTGGGTGTACGGGGTCATTTAGTTTGGCCATGATTGCCCTAAGGGCTTCGCTTATTGTGGCATTTGCTGTCCGGTTTTCCACTAATTCTTGCTCTAACCTCTATAATCGTTCCTCGGCGTCCATGCCGGAGGTGAGACTAGTGGGGATATCTATGGCTATGGCTATAGAGGAGGGGGAGTTTGGTGGCAGGTACATCCAGGAGTTGGTACTCTCCAAGTCACTTCCATTGAGTCCAAAGCTACCTATGACTGTGCTGTAGCGTGGCTCCCAGTCCTTATTGGAGAGACTTTCCTGCTGTAAGGGCAACCCTCTGGCAATCTCTGGATGTGTCTCAGAAGGGAGCTAGATAGGGGAAATCTAAAGAGGAAAGTCTAAGGATTCCACTACTAGGGAGCCTTCCTTATATACCCTTTATGTATGTAAATGGTCTGTGTGTCAGCTTACAAATCTATTCACTGGAGTCAATAGAGCTAGTTCTTTGGCATTAAGTCTGCCCCTCTGGCACCTATTCCAGAGCCTGGTTACCCATGCTAGGCTCATTCCAGTTTCCTACTCAGTGGTCCTTCAGACTCTGGTCTCTTAGCCTCAATGTCGGGCAGGGTCTGAGATAGGACTTTGGACCTGGGTCAGGCTTTGGAGAGGGTCATCCCCTGACAATCGAGAGGTTCAGGAGGTTCGGATGGGAGTGAAAGTTCAGGGGAGGATCAGTTGAAGGATGATAACAATGAGGGGGATAAAGGGGAAGAGAAGGATGATAGGAATGAAGAGGAAGAAATGGAGACTTTGAAAGATTTATAATTGATATATATGTTTTTTTGTTTGAGTGAAAAAGATAAAGGAAAATAAAAGGCATAAGGGATAAAAAGGACAAGTGAGATGTGCTGAGGGATTTGGCCATCTCAGTGTGATGAATGGCAGGAAATAGAGAGTGATGGATGGACTGGGAGAGGTGTCAGGAATGGGTGTGATTGTAAGGTCGGGAATAGAGTGTTGGGAGGTTGAAGAAGAGGGGAATTTGGGATGGAAGTAAGGTCAGGATGATATAGGGTCAGGATGGAGAGGAATTAAGGTTAGGATAGAGGGAACAGAGGGATTTAAGGTCAGGATGGAGAGTGGAGAGGGGTAAATAGAAGGAAGTTTTGGGAAAGGGATGTCTTTGGGAGGGGAGATTGCATAGTTCGAAGGGTTTATAACTAGTTGCCACCCCCCCTTTTAGGTAGACATCCCACCATCTAGTAAAAGTGTCGGCTTTGAGCTGAGGAGAATGGAAAAGGAGTGGTGAGAGCATATAATGCGAATATATGGAACAGATGAAGTGAAAACAGATGGGAATGGATAGAAGAGACCTTAGCCGAATGTGCTGAGTGGGACCGCTGACCGAGAGGTCCCAGCTAAAAAGCTTGCCAGCCTTTCTGGTATACAAGTGTGCACAAAGGCAGTTGCATTGACTAGGGCTATTACCAGAGCTTCCAGTGATGGAACAGGATCCTAGGTGAGGCTGTTGGAGCAGTGGCAAGTGCTGACTGGACCGAGGCCATCGGGACACACCTAAAAATTTTAGTGGTGTTATGGAACGTAATACTGCCCAATACTGTTAATCAATGGATTATAGCGGGTGAGCGAGTTGTGACCGAATATTGCTGACCGATGAATCTAGTGATGTGACAGATGGATGGGCAGACTGAAATTGTCCTGATGGAAAATCTAGTAGACATGTCTATATATCCAGTAATAACCAAATTAGCAGTACTAGATCAAAGAATTCTAAGGGAGAATAAAATAAAGGGGATAAACTATGAGTGGATGCTGATTTGATCAAGCATGCAAGGTGGGTTACCGAGGATTTCAGCACCCAATCAGATAACAGAAGAATTAAGAGAAAATGAAAAGAAATAGAAGCATTAATCTGAAACCTCAATACTGGCACTTCCCGAGTCAACGCAACTCTTGGTGTGCTTAGAGGCTAACGGATGGCAGACTAGTTCTCAGTTGCTTTGGCTGATTCCTCAGCATTGGCATCCGAGGCATCAGTTGCCTGGGAGGTGGAGTTGGGAGTTGTGGTCACACAGGCCTTAGTTGCCTTGGGGAATTCGGCAACTTTGTGATTACTGGCAGTGCAAAAGAGACACAGGTTGTTGTCCATATGTCTTTGTTGTTCGGTCGAGAGAAGCTTGCTGTCTTTGCCGAGGGTTTTAGTATACTCAGGTGGGTTTGGCTGAGGAGTTTTGTTGTCATTGCCCTTTGACTGGTTTGAATTGTCCTTGTTGCCACTGTTATTGTTGCTGTTACCTTGCTGGCAGTTGTCTGAGGTGGATCTGTTGCCAGACTTGTCTGATTTCATGTCTTTCTTCAGCTCATTACTGCCCTCCAGAGATTGCTCAGCCTTTTGTTCCCAATACCTCATGTTGATCCATTGAATGAGGTTTCAAAGGTCATCAAGGGTGTGGGGTTTGTTGAAGTGGATGAGGCTGTCCTTGATGCACTTCGGCAGTGCCATATATGCCTTGTGGAGGAGAGTATTGTCATTGTAGTCAACAAGAGCTGTGAGCCAGTAAAATTCTATGAAAAACCTAGTAGCCTTATGATTGTCCTGCATGGTTAGCTTTTTGAGAACCATCTTGGCATTGGTTTGTTTGTCCCATGAGCCAAAGTTGATCTGTAACTCATCGATAAATAGCTCCAAATTGCTTGTCCAGTGAGATTCTGTGTTTGGATTACCAGTCAGGTAAGGCTCAAAACATTCTAAAGCCGTTCCCTTCAGATAGGAGACCATGTAATTGATCTTTTGCCTATCATCAGGAAATGAGTTGGGCCAAGTATGGAAGTTCATTCTACAAAGAAAAATAAAACCTTTTAACTTCTTTGGGTCAGTTCCATCGAAGGGTTCTGGCTCTCGAATTCTGGCAGCTTGACCATCCTGCCGATGGTATCAGGTGGTTCTGCTAAGTTCAAGGATAGCATTTAGAAGGTCGTTATTGTTGGCCAGGTTTATAAGGGCCCTGGCCCTAGGAGCTGGCCTGGCTTGCAGAGCCTGCCTGGCCTGGGAGGCTGTCCTCACTTGGGGAGGTTGCCTGGCTTTCAGTGGTACAGCCGTGGGCTGAGGAGGTGTGGCTGTGGGTTGAGGAGGTGTGGCCACAGGCTGAAGTGGTGCAGCCATGGGTTGAGATGTGGCTATGGGAGTGTAAGGGGGTTCAGGCATGTCTGCCTGCTGATCTTGTTAAGGCTGTCCCTCAACTTTGGTACCTGGGTGAGAGTGTACTGAGCCGAGTTTGTCCTCTACCAAATAGAGTTCCTGATTGCCATTATCACCATCTACGTATTCGATGTTGTCGTCAACTACCTCTTCGATATGTGACTCTTGCTTGAAGAGGGAGGCGAGACGTCATAGTTTGATTGCTGGCAAGGTGTAACCAATAAGGAGGGGTGGAGTGCCAGAGGGATCACATGCCCTTCGTTGTAAAACTGTAGAGGTGAGCCGATTGTCTTCGGCGTGGGTCAATGATCTAGTTTGTGGGGGCATAATCGTAAGAAGTGAAAAACACAGGAAGTAGTGTGACTCTGAATATACTGTCAGGCACCAGGAATGCCAACAATGCATGAGCCGAGCACTATAGTAAGAATGCCGACTTCGGCATGCTGGCAGGAATCGGCCAAGTCCTGCAGACCGATCGGAGTGGCTTGGCTTCAACATACTCATGCATTTCGCCCTACTTTCTGTGCATACCACTGATTTGGAACAGATGGGATACCCAGGAGAATGCCGAGAGTGTTGGCCTGAGTAAGGGACTTTAGACAAGAGAAGGGAGGGCAAGAAGGCATAAACATAGTTGATATTCAGAGTGAAGAACTATCTACATACATTCACTACTTATATAGGTTAAGAAGCGAGATGTGGAATCAGGGTGGCATAAGGAATGGAGAACAATAAGGTATGCAGAGCATGTAGAGGTATTGTCCACAATGATCAAGAATAGAATAAGGAATGTAAGCAAGAATAGAATAATGAGATATGACCGAGAATAGAATAATGGGAGAGTGGATGAAAATAGAACAATAGAAAGTGGCCAAACATAAAACAATAGGGCCGTGACCAAATAATATGTGAATAGTAAATGTCCCAAGGGGAAACGGGTAAAGAGAAGGATGGGGAATGAAGGAATAATAAAGAATAGAGGGGGTGGGATGAGGAGAGTGAACCAAATAATGTGCCAAATGTACTGAGCCGAGACCACATACTAGTGAGGAATGACTTGTCACTGGTGTGTGGGATTAGATGGTAATGGTCATTCGGTCGGTACTGCCAAGTGAACCAGAGCTCGGTATCGTGGACTAGACAGTTATTGATTTGACTCATTGTAGTTTCAAGCTCAGAGCCAATGACCTGGAACTAAGGAAATTTCACTTCCACCTTATAATGCTTCCCCTGCCAAGAGAGAAGTCATTGACAAGCTGTTTTGGAACCCAAGAAGCTGTGACAAAACTTTGGTGTGAACCAAGGCAAGTCAAGTTCTCCAACAAGATGTAGGAGGACAACAAAATACACCTGCATGGGCTATTTTAACAGAGAACCCAATTAAGAAATTATACTCCAGAGATTCATGTAGTCTGTTATTGCAAGAGTATTACAATAAAGATTTATGTTAAGTACATGTACATGTACCGAGTATCGGGTACCTCGGTAGTGCCAACTGGACGATCAGTCTAATTCCATGTGCAAGTGCCCAAACTGCATACAAGTTACTTGTTACATCGGTCTCGGCTCGGCACATTCACCATCCACATTCCCCATTCCTATCCCTCGTCCACTCTTCCCCCTTCATTTTCCATTAATCCCCACTCTGTTTATTCTTTATTTCTCGGCCCATCTCATCTCGGGACATTTGTTTATTGTTTTATCCTCGGCCACAACCCCATTGTTTTATATTCAGTCGTTTTCTATTATCTTATTCTTGGCCACACTTCTATTATCTTATCTTTATTGTTCTATTCTCGTCCACATTCCTTATTCTATTCTTAATCATTGTGGACAATACTTCCACATACTCTCTATACCTTATTGTTCTCCATTCCTCATACCACCCTGTTCCACATCTCACTTCTTAAACTATATAAGTAGCGAATGTATGTAGATAGTTCTTCACTCTGAATATCGACTAGGCTTACACCTTCTTGCCATCTCTCCTTCTGTCTAAAGTCCCTTACTCGGGCCGGCACTCTCAGCACTCTCTCCCGGGAATTTCATCTGTTCCAAATTAGTGGCACGCATGGAAGTAGGATGTAACACATGAGTACATTGAAGCCAAGCCACTCTGATCGGCCTATGGGACTTGGCCGATTCCCACCAACATCGTGAAGTTGGCACTATTCCAATAGTGCTCAGCCCATGCATCGTTGGCATTCCCGGTGCTTGACAATTTAATGAAATCTCATGTAGCCATGCAAAATGTCTTTATTGATTCTGATCCAGGTTGTTTGTCCAAAGAGAATATTTAAGGGGGGTCTTGTCAGGTGTCTCATACATTACATATAGAATTAATAGTTTAAGAGTGTTAAACTATTAGTTCTAGACTGGTTTAGGTTTATTTCCACTTTTCTATTTTTTATCTGATTTAATTCTTTCCTAGTTTTTATAGATTTAAGTTATGAGGATAGCCTGCCACTTTGGTAGCAAAAGCTAAGGTTTACTCTTCAGAATAAACCTAATCAACAAGTCTTTGGACTCATTGTAGAGTATGGCTTCTTGTTAAATCCGCGTGTCGGTGCTTAGCTAGAGGCTTCTGGAAGGGTTTCCAGAGGGTTCCGAATGGTTTCCGAAGGGGGGTTCATACTCCGGAGGTGGAGGGACTAAAGGTCGCGGGTTCACAGTCGGAATTGGAATGGGGACAGAAAGATGGAAGCGCCGGGGGTCTTAGGACTGTTCATGGTATAAAGCGGTATGAGTGGTTCGAGGTCGCAGGGACTTGGCTTCAACTTATGTGTTGTGCCCTCCTCGATCGTCTGTCCCTAATTTCGGAAAGTCGGAAAGTTTACCGGAACTGAATTGGAAACTACAACACAGAATTAAGTCGATATTCATACTGGCGAATAGTCCAGTTGACTGGTGACTTATATACATGTATCTAGTTCTTGTACTATCTTTGCCGAGTAAAGACAAGGGGGGGAAGAGAGTACAAGGGGTAATACAGAACAAAAAACAAGGGAGTGAGGTACACGGTGATCCTGCGTGTCATTTATCAAAGGAGCGGAACCTTGACTTCGGAATCTTCGGAGGTTCGGAAACACGGAACCTTGGAATGATGCCTCGGAATATTGGAAAGCGGTTATTCGGGCTTTGAGTGGTCGGAAAGGTCCCGGAAACAGTGCGGGTGGTTGTGGGGTTTAATGTGGGTTTATTGGTGGCATGGGCCATAACACTTCTGGTCTTCGGACCAGTTACCTAAGCAGACTTTGGTCTACTTATGAGAGTGCTGCTAGTACTTAATTAATCCTGTGGATTATTATAGGTGAAATACATACATAGATTGTTATTTTATGCTACAAAACTAGCTTCTTTGATACTGATTCTAAGCTAATTATGTAATCTCCTGATAAGGCAATTCCTTCATGAAGCTGGTGGAAGTGTTCAGAAGGAATTGGAAGGCTTTGAAAGCCTATAGAGTCACTGTGTCACCATTGTAACTACTTTTACAATAAAAGATATATAATATTCCCACAACTGATAAGGTAGAAGATAAATGGTTTCTGCTAAGGTCATGTGATGTGATGGTCACGGTCACAGGTGCAAATTTTTTTGTTTTCAAGTAAAAATTGTACAAAGGATGGTGATTTTTTTTGGAAATAATGATTCAGCTATACTATATAATATCAACCTTGTCCAACTCAGCTAAAATAGTATCTGGCATGTTGCCAGATCCTTGTGCCAAATGGTGGATATGACACTTGAGTCACATGACCTTAGTGGAATCCATATGTCATCTACCTTACCTATGGGAATGTCTTTCTATATATGACCTTAGCAAAAACTGTTTGTCTTCTATCTTACTTTTGTGACTGGTCATGTCACAAAATATTAATATTATGTAAGTCATGCTTCTGGACTGACCTTTATGTAATTATGATTATATAAGTCCAGGAATTCATTGTACATTGTGGACTGAGAACTTGAGCCAGGAATTTGGAGCTACTTTCATAGGTTTAGATATTTGGCTCCATAGTTATTGTACCTTGTGGGTCCATACATTGATAGATGAAAATATGCATGTTTTTATGATTATCTGTAGGCTCAATCTTCTTGAAAATCAAGAGTTAATTACTGAAGGTATTTCACTCTTAATTGGCCAGCCAAAAACATTATAATATTTTTATTGCCAAGATATGGTTGATTTAAGTGAATATTTTCCTTAGGAGAGGTTTGGACTTTGCAGACTGATTAGGCTCGGAAAATGACTAAAAATGACAGGGGGCATTCCCAGTTCCCCAACACAAGCAAATGGATGCTTGGCTCAATCTTGGAGTCATTGAACCATCCAAAAGCCCATGGGGTTTCCCTGCACTTATAGCTTATCATAATGGAAAACCTAGAAATTACAGGAAACTCAGTGAGGTTGCTATGCCAGATGAATTCCCTCTTCCCAGACAAGAGACCATTTTGCAGGCTCTTACAGAGTGTTAAATCCATGTGTCAGGCACTTAATCAAATACTTCTGGAAGGGGTTCCAGAGGTTTCTAAAGGGTTCCATGAAGGGGGTCGAGGTTCCGAGGTTGAAGGGGGTTAGAGTCATGGATTCATGGGTGGATGGAAAGACAGAAGTGGATGGGAAGCGCTGGGGACTTAGGGTTGGTTATGGTATTAGGTTGGTATGACTAGTTGTTCGAGTGTTCGAAGTCAGAGGGACTTGGCTTCAACTTATGTGTTGTGCCCTCCTCGATCATCTGTCCCTAATTTCAGACAGTTGGAAAGTTGCTGGAACTGAATCGGAACTTAGGATGCAGATTAAGTCAATATTCGTACTGGCAAATAGTCCAGTCGACTGGGGATTGATATACATGTAGCTACTCCTTGTATTATCTACTTGCTAACTAAAAACAAGGGAGGTGTCAAGCTTCGGATACTGACGGACTTCGGAACTGCTGAAAGGTCGGGCGGACAATGGCCAAGTCCTGCAGGCCAAGAGTAGTGGCATTGGCTTCAACGTACTTGTGTGTTGTGCCCTACTTGCCGTGCGTGCCACTGATTTGCAACAGACAGGATACTCGGGAGGATGCTGATGATGCCGGCCCAAGTCAAGGACTTAACAGAGAGGAAGAAGGTAGAAGGGCCTAAGCCTAGTCGATACCCAGAATGAGGAGATATGTACATGCATGTCCTACTTATATAGGTTAAGAAGCGACATGTGGAATAAGGAATGTGGAACAATAAGGTATGCAGAGCAGGTGGTTATTGTCCACAACGAGTAAAATTAGAATGAAGGAATGTAAAATGGGGATAGAACAATAAAGGATAGAATAATAGAAATGTGGCCAAGGATAGGACAATAGGAAGTGCCTGACTATAAAACAAGGGCTGTGACCGAGGATAAAACAAGGACAGAAAGTCCCGAGGTGAAACGAACCGAGGGGTGAGGAGTAGGCATGTGGGTGGTGGATGTGCCAAGCCAAGACTGGCGTACCAAGTGATATGCATGCGGCATGAACACTTGGATGTGAACATAGGATGGCTGCTCAGTCGGCACTGCCGAATAAACGGGTCTCAGTACGTGTACTTGACAGGAGGGAAGGGAATACAAGGGGTCAATAGTAGTGATTAGCACGGGTAACACCCAGGTATATTATGTCTACCTGTACCTGTACCTGCAAAAACCCGTTACCTATTGTTACGGGTATGGGTTTGGGCCGGGTTGGAAATCCTAACCCTGACCCTTACCTGCACTACCCATACCCACTACCTGCATGGGTTTCCAATACCCGCGCCAATCACTAGTCAATAGAAAGGTGAAAACAAGGGAGTGAGGTATGCAGTGATCTCACAAGTTGCCTATCGAAGGAGTGGAACCTTGGCCATGGAATCGCAGGGGGGGTCAGGATTATGGGAACTTTCAGATTGTCAACGGAATTGCAGAAAGCAGACGTTCCAGGTTTTGTAGTCAGAAAAGTCCCAGAAAGGGAGCGGATGGTTTGGCAGGAATTAAAATGGTTTACTAGAGGCACGAGCCATAACAGTATCCCCCCACTAGGACCAAGCCCTCAAGGTCCTACGTCTATTCATGTGCCTTGAATTGAGTGGAAAAGGACGTGGGAATTTTCTTAGGCATTTTGGAATGTAATGGTTGTTTTTTCTGAGCGCCCATCCGCTGCCTTATAAAAAAGGGGGTCTACTCTTATAGGACTCTTCCTGCACCCACCCATGACAGAACTTGAGCAGGAAGTTGAGTTAGAATTTTTGGAGGAGGTTCGGGCTGTCGATGCTGAATATGTGGAGAAGTTGTGTCTGCTGATGAAAGAGGGAGCAGAGGGAGCGAGGAAGCAGGAGGCAGCCTGGAAGGCTGATAAAGCTCAGAAAGCTGATGCCCAGAGGGTGGCGGATATCCAGAAGGCTGCGGAGGCTGCCAGCATGTTGGCGGAGGCTCTGCAGTTGCAGGAAGACTGGGAAGTGGAAGTGAAGAGACTCACAGAAGAAGAGAGAATTGCAGAGGAAAAGAGGAGGGAGGAGGACTGTACAATAGAGTGGGATAGCTGGGAGTTGGAGCGCATTCTCCTGAATAGTCAGGAGATGGAAATTCAGGGAGAGGGGGTGGATGAACTGCCTTGGGGAGGTTTCACTGCTACGTCAAGATCTGGGGATAGAAATGTTCCCCCAAGGGCTACCAGTGAGTCCAATGATTCTTCCTCAAATTGCAGTACTCCTGCAATTCAGGATTCTATTCCATTGCCGACAGGAAGGGGGTCTGGAGGGTGGAGAGGGTGTCCCTGCATCACCTGTGGCTGGGCCTAATACTTCTGCATAGGATGTGGAGAGGATCCATTGGACTTATGTGGAGGAGCAGGGGTAACTTGCTGGAGCTCAAAAGTTCTTCGAGAACCAGGTGGTTTGTGATGCGCGAGCAGCTGGGAAGGAGGTGGGTCTCAGACCCTTTGAATCCAGTTGTTGGGCGCTGACCCAACTTCACCCTGATCACTATCATCAGGCTACTGTTCCAGGGGTTCCTTTTTTCCTGAGGATGGAATCCTGCGATCATTGCTGCAGGTGGGGGAGGAACTGCGAGTGGTCTTCGAGGGTCAAGACTTGTATCCCTTGTCAAAACAGCAGGATAAGGTGCGATGTTGATGGGGTACCAGTCATCAAGGGGCCATCCCTGAGGAAGCGGCCATAGGAGGAGACAGAGGTTCCTGAAGCATCCTCTTTGAAGAAGAAGGTTGAAGTGGTGATTCCTTCCCTTCCAAAGGTCAGGTGTGTGGAGATTGTGGCCGTCTTGGGGCAGATTGTAGACTGTCAGTGGGTTTCCTTTGAGGGTGTTGGAAGTTGTTTGGGGGTTGGACTGAGTTCCCTTGACTATTCCTTAAGTCAATGCAGGTTTGGTTTGTCGGTTGCTTTCCCCCTCTCTGGGGTAGACATCCCATCGTCTAACTAGGTTGTTTGTGGTCGGAGTCATGGTGGTCATGGTAGTTGTAGTGGTCATGGTAGTCATGGTGGTTGTGGTGGTCATGGTGGCAGATCACAGATTTGTTACCTGGACGGTGGTGGCACCAGCAGAAGTTTGGAGGATATCCTGCAGTTTCAAATCTTGGTTACTGATCCATGTCAATGGTTCAGTGGTAGGTATTAAAACATATATCAACAGGTTCTAGTCTAAGAAGGAATCTGTCAGGGGACGACCTTCTCCGAAGCCTGATCCAAGTCCGAAGTACCATTTCAAACTCCGATCAACTCCGAGGCTAAAACATCCAGAAACCATCGAGTGGAGACGGGAACGATCTTGAAGCATGATGACTAGAAACCCGGAGTGAACGTCCGAGCCTCGGACTTAGTACCAGGAAGTTGGCTCTACAAACTCCGATGTATTGATTTGTAATTAGTGCACAGACCACCCACACAAAGGGTATAAAAGGGGCTCACCAGCAGCAGGATCCTTAGACTTTCCTCTTTGGATTCCCCCTGCTTAGGTGAGGACTCCATATGTATTTAGGTAGTAGTAAAACAATTAAACTCTTGGGATTCCCCCTGCTTAGCTCGCCTCTGAGATATATCTCGAGGCTGTAAGAGGGTTGCCCTTACAGCAGGAAAGTCTCCCCAATAAGGACCGGGAGCCGTGCT